>PQWD01001609.1:28118-45027 GCA_019425675.1 Leucinodes orbonalis | reverse complement strand
ATTAAGCAAGATTAAATAAACGAGTGTTTGTTTAGCAAAAACCATCGTCGCGACATATAAAATGTTGTCTGTAATAAACTGATAAATATATTGACGAAAGTAACATATATATAGTGAAAATACGATTCATCAAATAATAGCTTAGTTACTGATGTGACATACTTTATATTACATGTATATATCATGAAAACTTTATAATTCAACTCTGAGATGATACGACAGAAAGGGGAAATGAAATGTATATTCGACGTCAAACGAGTTTCACTGAACTCGGCACTATTACGCATCAACGCAGAGACAGCGCGAAAATTCTAAAATAAACACCTGAAAGTACGTGGACAGTAAAATATTCCAAAAAATTGTATCGGGTATATTATTGTAATTTGTCATTCTTTGTTGAGGTAAGCGCGGTTGATGCGAGACCAATGATGTTAAAAGTATAGATTCGTGATATGCTCACAAAACAATCGAAATAAGTGTTCCGAAAATGAATGAATGAAGTGACAGCACACATAGACATATTTCAAATGAGCGAACATTTACCTAAACAAAAGAGTACAAACTGTACTCTCTACGGGGGTAAGTTTTTGAGGCACAGATGGCGTATCTATCTTTATATTTACAGAATATCCTTGGTACCTACGTTAACATATAACCGACACGTTCGTGTTTCAGACAGTTCATTTAAGCGAACAAAACACTCCACTTAACCCTATGGTGTACCTATGTACATGGTTGTATCTGAGTTTAAAAGGGTGTAGTGTAGGTTATCAAGCGCATATCTTCCTAGACACTTCATAGCGGTTTTTAAATGATTAAATAATCTAATTTATTTTCAAAACTATATAATTTAAAAATCGCAATATAACTTTGCATTTACAAAACATTCTGAAAAAATTGCAAGGTTTTTGTTTTACTACGAGGACTACTCTTTTTTAAGATTTTGTTAAACTTTTTAATATATCTCTTGAAAATAACAAGATCTCTTCACGAATGAAACTAAATTCCTATGTAGTCTATTCGTTTGACTTTTGTTTACGGTTGGCGGCAAAATTAAAATAGTCTGTGTAAGGTTATTATGAACTCAACACGAGGAAATCTTCGTGCAATTTTTTTATGACTTCGATGTTATCTTAGTCAACAAGAAGTTTTAATAGAATACGATTGGCCTTTCACTATGGATTTCGTCTTGTGCCACTGTTTACGGCTGGTGGCACTAATCTCACCGATGATGTACATAAAAGAGGTCTTCTACGGCGACGACTGTAAATAGCACCAGTGTTGTGCGCTGTATCAGACTGTTAAAAGACGACCTATCAGAAAATCCGGGCAAGCTTAGGGATTGGTATGAGTCAAGTGCACAAAATCCTCCATGAAGATTTGGCGTTAAGGAAGCTTCGTAACCGTTGCATACCTCATATTTTGACCGAGGTCCAAAAACTCCCGTCTTGTTGATTGGTGCCGTGAAACGCAAAATAGATTTAATAGGGGTGACTCAGATTCTGTATTTGACATAGTTACAGGAGACGAAAACGGGATTTACTGTTATGATCCCCAAACTAAAAGACTGTCAGCTCATGGGTGTACCTCCAAGAGTTGCCAACTAAAGTGATGAGCGGTCGAAGGTGGGAAAAAAGATGGTGCCTTATTCTTTAGAAGGACAGTTTATTACGCGACATTGTTTTATAGAATAAAAAAAAATACAGCAGAGTGGTACAGTAAATATTGTTTGCCACGAGTTTTGAAAAAAGTACCTGAGAAACGACCTCGTAGAATGATCCTCCTTCACCATGACAATGATTTGTCACCAGCGAGGGCAATCGATCGATAATTTGGCGACCTCAGACGTAAAACTTCTGGCCATCCCCGTATATCCCGATCTCGAATCAACAGTTTTTATTTACTCCGAAAAATAAAAGCAAAACGGCAAGGATAAAAGAACTATATGTCTGTCATTTAAAAATCAACCTAGAAAATGTAATTATATCTTTGCATCTGGACTGCAATGAAACGCATGCACATAAAATAGCCTCCTTTTTATATTCTTATATACTTTTTGTTTTTAGATAACAAGTCATTAGAGTTTTACGTCAATCACTGCTTTTCTTTACTATTTTCTTTCTCTCATTTTATATTTTAATATTACACTATCGATGTCCATACCTACTAAATTCTTTGGCATGAAATCTGGCTGAAGAAAACGATAGAGATCATTACAAGCCTATGTTTATAAGCCAACTGCTACTATCAATTTCACTTATTAGGTTATTTAAGTCAATATAATTATAACCATTTAAGCGTACGCATGTATGTAATATTACGAATATATTGGGGTCATTCACCAACTCGACACAAGAGACTGGACACACGTGTGTCTAATAATAATAATCCGGAAGTGATTCGCACAAACTATTAAATTGACAAAAAAAAGTATCAGAGACCTTAATGTCATTTTTAAGACCAACACATTGATGGCTAGAGGAAAAAAATTGAGTTAGATTCAGTTCAATGTGTAGGAACCCCAAAATCATCCATACTAATATTATAAATGTGCAAGTATCTCTGTCTGTCTATCTGTCCGTCTGTCTGTCTGTCTATTTGTTACGCTTTCACGCCTAAACGGTTGAACGGATTTTATTGAAACTTGGTATGTTGATAGAAAGTAACCTAGAATAGGTTTTAGGTTACTTTATGTCCCGTTTTCACCCCCCAACTTCCCTAAAATGGGGGTTGGAAGTTTGTATGGAACATTCCGCAATTTTGTAGTACGACGCTGAAATTTGGTATGCGGACTATTTGTCAGAAACAAAAAATATGGCATATTTTTTTTTTCTTAAATCCTCCCCTAAACACTTCAAATAGATGAGGAAGTATCATATCCGAGAAGGTAGAGGTTTTGGTATGAGGGCTGTAAGTCACAAACAAAAAATTTTTCATTTTCCTTTTTTTGGAAATCGGCCCAAAAAGCCTTAAAAGAGAGGGGAGGGGGATATTATACCGAACTTTATATAACTTTATTAACTTTATAAAACCTTAAAACGAAATAACTTAGACACTTTTTACTATTCACTTACAATGTCATTTCAAATTTAACACATTTGACACATATGATCTTTTATAAAAGCTTGTTGCGAAATTTAAGTACTCTTTACTTTCTTAGTATTAAAATGTTAATAGGCAGCAAATATCTTTAATTTGAAATGACGTATTAAGTTAACAGTAAAAGTTTTAGTGTAATAGTTTTTTATTTTTATTTTTAGTTTTGTACTTGTAATTTCACTTTCATTATGTCTGGATTTAATTTTATCTCAAAGTAAGCGCTGCCTTTGTTCTTCAACAGTGTATCCCAAATTCCAGCTTTGCATGATACAGTCATTTTATTCTAAATTGTCAAAATAAATTTTGTAACCTTCCATCACGATTCAGTTACCTCAAATCATATTCCGTATTTTATAAATAAAACAGCCGGTATATTAATTGATTAAAATGTGAAAATACATATGTTACTGACATAGTTTCCATTTGTTAATAGTTGTGATATTTGACAGTCAGAGTATGACTGTTTAATGCCACTTTGATAAAGTACAAGCAATTTACAACAGATGGCGCTATACGTCACGTTATTTTTGTAATGGTAATGCGTTATCTCTGAATGATAAACTAAGATAAACAATAAACTAACTGGATGCACAATAACGAAGAAGTACCAACCAAAAAATGTTCGAGCCGCTTGACAGATACATTGAGTTATTGTCATATTTAAGACATTTAATTTATTATTAAATTTTTCACCTTAAGGCGTCATGAAAAGGGTACAAAATCAAAGGCCACGTTATTTTTGTGGTAATGCGTTATCTCTGAATGATAAACTAAGATAAACAATAAACTAACTAGATGCACAATATCGAAGAAGTACCAACCAAAAAATGTTCGAGCCGCTTGACAGTTACGTTGAGTTATTGTCATATTTAAGACATTTAATTAATCATTAAATTTTTTACCTTAAGGCGTCATGAAAAGGGTACAAAATTAAAGGCACGCACGTACTACTTCGTCACTATGACAAGTAGCGAGCGACGTGATTATGAATGAAAATCTGCCCAACTGACGCCATGGGCAAACTTTTGCCGCGGACACTTCTGAGTGAGGTTGTGCATCTAGTTAGTTTATTGTTTATCTAAGATAATAAATTATTATATCTTCGGAAAGGCACGCATGTAGATTTTCCGTAGGAATTTAGACCTCTTTGTTAGTTTAGACCTTTTTTTAGTACTATGAGTAATTCCAGGAGGAAACAAACTAACATAAGGTACTTCAAAATTTAATCGCGCTTCCAGAACAAAGATAGTTACAGGCAGTGAAATCACCTATCTACTGGATGCCGAGAGTTAGGATCTCCATGCACGAGTGCTTACCTTTCCTTGACAAGGCATGGGTGGTCCCACAGCCACACACTATAAGAAAACTTGTTGAATTGTACAAAAAATAGGGTTTATTTATGTTACGAAGTGAACAGAACTGTCAGGACGCTCACTTGATGGTAAGTGATATGCCTGACCATGACAGAGCGGCGTTGAAAGCGACCAAAAAAGTTATCATTCTCCATCGATGCCGCACTGCGCCCATCACCCGAGACAATAATGTTAGAAATCACAAAACCGTTAATTTCACTAGCTTTAGTACTCTCATCCCGAAACACAAAAGTGCATAGTCTCTGCTCCCAATTAACAAGTCGTAACTATGATCTACGAGTATTATTGGGTTTAAACAATTTGACTTTTATCGAAATCCACTGCTGATAGGAACACGAAATTAATATTACCCGTTTTAAGTCCTAAGTATTAAAAAAACATACCCGTATTTCTAATCACCAGCATGAATTTAATGATTGTTTTCTTATAAGATTGTTCTAGATAATAGGCATGAGTCAGTATATTTGAAATTAAGTATCGAACATAAATAATAATTAAAATATAGCCGAATGCTAAAAATACAAACTGAACAGGGAACACCAAACTTTGTTTCTTGTACTTTTCATTGTATTGCAGACGGGACACAAACAAATGACAAAAATATTTATTTCAATAATTACGGGGCACAAACAAATGAAAAAAATACGTATACTAGCTGACTCCAAACATTTGACCTTCTCTTTACTTCCGTTACTCGTTTAGAGGATTACCGTTTATCCTCATCATAAATTAAGGGGAGCACATTTCTTTTCATGTGCACCTATTCCTGAAATGAGAAGTAATCATGCGAGATCGTGCACTGCGTAATTCCAACACAATATGTTCATATAACGCGTCACAGCTGCAAAAACATAGGTACTTAGTGTAGGTAGGCAGGCTGGTACTCCAACAATCAAATTATAACAATAAGGATATTACCTTACTACGACTAAATGTAGTACGTTAACATAAAAACATGCGTATGACGTTAAGTAAATATTAATGAATAAACAAAATACGAAAAGCGATGTTAATAAATAAAGATATACAATATAACTCACCATATTGTTGTTGCTGAGCTATTGCTCTCTGAAAAGAAACAAAGAAAAAGTATGTTAAACAAAAGAAAACAAACATAAAAATGATGGTGCAGAAACAATATTATGATGTGAAAAATAAAAGATAAACATTCAACAGTACGTAACGTGACAACTCCGGCGAAAGTCTATGGAAAAAGCACAAGCATCAAAATTATAATGTAAAAGATTGGTAATATTTTTGTTTTTCATTTTGAGTCTGATTTCATATTTTCTATGGAATTCGACTCGACATCAGAAAAATAGTTAACTTCAGCACATATTATATAATGCTGTTTAATTACGACTCCGCCCCTACTCCCTCTTCCCCATGGGAGCCTCATGTGATCATGTTATGGAATAAATTAGACAGAAGTACACATTTAGTACCGATCCTAAGCAATCCTCTTACTTGCACCGGCCAACACGCTTTGGTATAGCACGGCAGATTGCGTTTCGGCATATTTATAACGATTATTCATTTCAACCTCTGCTCCACAGTGGATGTAGCGGTATGATTGACGATAATTATCGTATAGAATAGTTTCAACTAATACCGAATATAAAACCGCTAAATGTTATCTGTTAAAAATAATAATCCGTACACGTTCCAACAGTTGCAAGCTGAACACATTAATAAAAATTGTGAACAAATTGAAAAATGTACAATAAGCTACATTGGAATACGTTAGGACTGTTACCATTCCACCTGGAAAGTGTAGGGTTAAATCCAGCCATGTACCAACGTCTGTGCGAATTATCGAAATTATATGCACGTTTATCCGACGCTGTCACGGTGAAGGAAAGCATCGTGAGGAAACTTGCGCACGCCTGCGAAGAGGTTGAAAGGTTCAGTTTTTTTCTCCTAGATTTTATCTCACTGTCTGATGCTGCCGACAACGAGGGCCAGCGTCGAAACTACAGTAGCACGGTAACATAGTACCTACGGAATGCTGTGTTTTTTTAAATTATGCATTTTTGTGGTTTATATTCCAAGCGACTATAATGTTTATTTCACATAGTGTAGTGCTTAAAAACGTGATGGTCTAATCTAACTCAGATTACTAAATTTCATTAACATCAGGCCTTAGCAAAATAGATTCGAATATTAGTATTTGTAGGTTATTTCATGACAGAACAACTTCTACAACACACACACATGTGCGCGCAGACACACAGACCACACCTTTCTTAGCCTCTTTTACTATTTTATATTTAGTAACTTAATTTATTGTTAAGTTTTAATCTACGGAAAAGCGGAATCTCCAAACACAGGGACCATTTGCTTAAATGGAGGCTCCATTTCACATGTCATTAGATTTAAGTATTTTACTGAAATAATCCGACGCTCTTACGGTGAAGGAAAACATCGTGAGGAAACCTTCATGCACGCCTGCGAAGAGATTCGAAGGTTGTGTGTGAAGTCGTCCAATCCGCACTGGGCCCGCGTGGACGACTAAGGCCTACGTACACCGTATACGGGTAGGCTCGTGCCCCTCGGTGGGGACGTTTAATGAGCTGATGATGACTGAAATAAATTATTTGTTTGTTTATTTAACCCTAAACAAAGATGATCAATTTTGTACTTAAACGAGTTCAATTGTATTAAATTCAGATCAACGTCCGCGGTCATTCGAATTGAAACACATTATCTAAAGTGGTTCAAGTGCACACAGCATCCGAGCTAACCAGCCGTCTGCATCCACCAGCATTATCGCTAGACACCCGTCAGAGTAGACCGTGGGCGTCGTCTAAGAATTATATTGTGACTAGCTGACCTCAAACTACTTATAGAAAAACTATTTACTGTGAACTTCACATTAAGTTACATGTTCGGTGTCGGTGGCTTTTAGGTGTATGGTTCAAATATACAGTTTTTCTCTACTTTTACTTTCCTTGTATAAATATCACATCGTGAAGCCACCGATCGAAAAAAAAAACATCTTCATCCCATTGTTTTATCTCGGACTTACTGTGCGAATCCAACAATAGTGATCGAAGTCTTTTTGCTAGTACTTAAATACAAAGCCTGCTCACAAATAATCTGACGTACCAACGGTAAAAAAAACCAAAATCAATTTATTAGATCTTGGGTTTACTACCTATTGCCTCCATCAACTTTCAATCAATCAATCAGCCAATTTTCGTCCACTGCAAAACATACGCCTCTCCAGAAGAACACTAACCATTCCCCCCCGCATCCGCATCCCTTCGCAACTTTAACTGTTTATAATATACGAGTAAGTATCAATATAGCCAAGGACTGCGAGTCCAGCACGGAACGATCCAACATTGATTTAGTCACCATCCAAACAAAAGTATATTTATATTATGATAGAACTGTTATCTGATCCTCGACCTACTCCTGTGAAAACATAGCCTATGTGGAAAATTTGTAGAACAATTTTATCGGATTTCCAGCTTCTAGGATTAGGGACGACAAATAAGAACATGCCGATGGGTTGCCCTATACGTGAGTATTATTAGCAGTAGTTTATATAACTTAGGAGTTGAGACATGATCGATATCTACCCTTTAATCTAACAAAGGGTAAATATAATTACAACGGTCTGATTAATTTTAGCAACGTCGACATGAAAATTATAAATCAATTACTAAAAAGAATTTAAGTACAGAAAAGCACACCTGTCACATCCCACCTGGTACTACCGAATATAATCAATTATTCGTAAATTAGCTTAATGACACTAAATGGCCGACATTTACTTAAATATATTTCAAAAAAAAGTTAAAAAGCAGATATGAAATTGTCACATAAAACTGAACCTTATGTAATTGATGAATAAGAAAAATAAATATTATCTTTTTCGCGTTCAAACAGGATTACGCGACGCTCTTGTGAGGCAGGAAACATAATCCATCATAGGGATGATGGATTGCATTCAGCAAAATGTCAGCCGTAAACTAATTTTTGTATACGGCAAGAACATTTTTTAGTGTTTACCTCGGACAAACTTTGAGCAAATTAGTATGTATAGTGATAACTTAGTATAGGACGACCTGCAGCTTGATTAGGGTCATGCATGACACTTAATGCCGAAAACTTAGTTCCGTGGCGCGCTACCGAGGTGCCATACCCAATAGCCAACAGCGAATAACATAGGTCAACACAGAATGCTGAATGCCACGAACAAACAAACCTTATCTCTTCATAAAAATAACTATGAAAAATTCTTTCGGAATGAAGCAATTCATCATATTGTTGGATGTTCATATGTGTTCATAAAATTGTATGTTCTAACGAGTACCTAGCTGACGAACAGGTTATAATTTCGCCTACAATGTGACCATGCATTGTCTGGCAAATTAATCAATTTAAACTGCTGTTTTATTTGCTTGTGTTGAATATGTACCTAGGTATATAAATGTTGTGTTTATTCATAATACAGGTACGGGTAACCCGAGCCAGTGGATTTGTTGGTAATAAGTTAACGTGAGCCCCTTCAAGGAGAGAAGGTTTGAACAAGTCCTTTCTGAGTAAGCATGTTCCGTTAACATTTCATCAATAACTATAAAGATGAGGTAGCGAATAAATGTTTACATTTCATATTACCTTTATTGCTATGCTATGAATACATATATGGAAACAGCGCTCAACCAGACACAAGTGGCATTAATCGCCTATGATACATCAGTTAAGAAGAGTAGACTACAGTACACTACAGTTGCTTACTTGTTGTTGGAACTGGAAAAAGAACTCTGATTCGTAATTAAAACGTGCTTCCAAAACGTAAACCAATGGAATAAAACAAAATAGCATTTTTTTAATTTTTAAAAATAATATATTTAATTGAAGTTAAAAAAATGAGCATCGATGGCTCAATGGTGTGGACTGTTGCCCTCTTACCGAGAGAGCTGAGGTTCAAATCCCACCACGTACGAATGTGTTTCCGAATTTTCGAAATTATATGTACGTTATCCGACGCTCTTATGGTGAAGGAAAACATCGTGAGGAAACCTCCACGCACGCCTGCGAAGAGATTCAAAGGACGACTAAGGCCTAATCACCCTATACGGGTAGGCTCGTGCCCCTCGGTGGGGACGTTTAATGAGCTGATGAAGATGGTGATGTTAAAGTGAAAATTTTACCAGAGTACAGTGGTGCTGATGCTATTTAGTAATTCCATATTTTCATGTGCAGGCTAACGAATAGGCAATTCCCTTGATATATAGAGGGGAAGGGGCATTTGAGGCCTCTAGTCTACTCACTCGACGAAACACAGCTCAAAACGTTGTATCACTGCAGATTTTTTACGGGCTGGTATATACTATCTATAATAATATAATCAAATAAATATCCGCTGACATTCACACAGCGCCATCTCACCCCAAACTAAGTATGAACCTATAATATGGATACTAAACCGTTGTTTAGTAGTGTAGTAGTATGTTTATCCGTTGAAACATACTTATATACTTTTTGTTTTGGAAATTCATACATGTTATCCATAGAAAACACCAAGACCAATACAAGCAGTCATCCTGATGCACACATATGTTTGTACTGCCCGGGTGCCGAACCCGAAACCGTGAGTATAATAACCATTACACAAACAAGATATACGAACGCAATTGTATATGTTAACATATTATATTTCCCCTCACAAAGATTATCCCTTGTTAACCTTGCACCGAGTCTGCGTAGGACGACCACAAGTGGACAGACTATCTGTCTTCCTTCACATTAAATTCGATCCAATCGCTCATATGGAATCAACTCAAACGCTTACTGCGTTGTACGAGTCAATGCAAACTAAACATACGTATAAGGAGAGATAATATAGTCACCGAAAGGTGACTGATTGTGTTTCCCTTTATTTCAATATGGCTAAATTAACAAGCCTATATAATCATCAGCCTATAACTGTCCCCTTCAGGGCAAAGGCCTATCCACACAGTATAGCTATGGAAAATTGAAACGTTCGTAACCCACCACGCCGGACCCATGTGAATTGGTGGGTGTTAATGACTACCATCCTGAAATTGAAACCGTACCGAATTAAAATCGCACAAGGTGACGTTTATCCGCGGGATTCGAAACCACAACCTTCGAGTCAAACATCTGAACGTTGTTCCCACTAAACCCCGTAGGCAGTTATATATTATGATATAATTATATAATACTACAAGCCTGTATTGGTAATAGGACGATAGACATGTGAACTGCAGATCACAGGACTACAAACCAACAGTGTACGCCGAGCACTCTGCTCGTAGACCCGGAACACCTTCTCGAAGTTGAATCCGAGGTCGAGCGTAGAGCTTCGCTCCCCCCCACGGCGCCCCCCTGAGGGCGGTCACGGTGGATGGGGTCGCGACTATCGTCAAAAACCTCCACCCACGCAAAGCCCCCGGCCCCGACGGCATTTCAAACAAAGTGTTGAAACACTTTCCGCTCGCGCTACTTACCTTTCTCACCGCCATATTCAACTCGGCGCTGAGCAAAGGCATATTCCCACAGTCGTGGAAAGAAGCCACCGTCATCGGCATTCCCAAACCCGGCAAACCAAAGTGCGAACCGGCTAGCTATCGTCCGATAAGTTTACTCAATGTGATTGGTAAAATTTACGAACGCATAGTATTGGCCCGCCTGCGTGAGTACGTCGACTCAGCAGGCCTCCTTCCCGACGAGCAGTTTGGGTTTCGAACCAAACATTCGTGCGTACATCAAGTACATCGCATAGTGGAGCATGTCTCCTCCCGTTTCAATCTCGCGAGGCCCAACAAAACGGGAGCATTATTCTTCGATGTCGCAAAAGCGTTCGACAAAGTCTGGCACGAAGGTTTGATATACAAGTTATACAAACTAAACGTGCCCGACCGTCTAGTACGCATAGTGCGCGAATTTCTATCAAATCGCACGTTTCGATATCGTATGGAGGGCACTCTATCCCCTCCCCACCCCCTGCGGGCAGGCGTACCGCAGGGCTCGGTGTTATCCCCACTCCTATTCACGCTATACACTAGCGACTTCCCGGAGTTCCGTCCCTCCCTGCTCAGGACGAACATCGCGTTGTTTGCCGACGATACAGCCATTTACTGTTCGTCAAGGCACGCGGGCCCCATAGTAAGGACCCTCCAACAGTCCGCCAACACGCTGGGTGATTGGTTTAGGAAATGGAGGATCGAGGTCAATCCGGACATGAGCGTGGCGGTCCTCTTTCAGAAGAAAGGCGCGCCGTCCGGTCGATCCCTCCCACGTCAGTAACGCTATTCGGGCGTTCTATTCCGTGGGAAAAGAACACCCGATACCTAGGCGTCACTCTCGATAGTGGTCTAACCTTTGGGCCGCACATCAGAACAGTGCGCAACCGGGCTGCATTCGCACTCGGGCGCCTCCATTGCCTACTAAACACGCGTAGTAAATTATCCCTTAGTAATAAGGTGAGAATCTACACTGCGTGCATCAGGCCCATAAAGACGTATGCCGGTGTGGTTTTCGCACACGCTGCGTCCAAACACGTCCATATGCTACAAGTCATTCAGAACAAGTTCATGCGTAGGGCCACGGGAGCGCCGTGGTTCATACGCTACTTGAACCTTCATTTAGACTTAGGGCTGCCTACTATTTCGCACCTAACACCTACACAGTACCTAAAGTTGGCGTCGCCCTTAGGCTCGTTGTGTAATAAGGCTGAGAGCCATCTGCGCTCGTCACTTGCCCGGTGAAGCTGTAAAGGCCATCTGCGGCCAACAGCAGTAGTCAGTTCGAAAAAAAAAGGACTACAAACACAGCGAGCATGCTTATGGCCGAATTGGGCTTGGAACAAGGCGCGGTCCCAATACGGATTAATGTAGGATCAACCGAGATCTCTTAAGATAGTAAATAAATAAATAAATATCCACTGACATTCACGCTTAACTTAAGTACCCATAATACTATGGGTAGGTACTAAACAACGGATAAACATACTTATATACATTTTTTTTTAATACATACATATCACACATAGAAAACACCCTGACCAATACAAACAGACATGTTCATGAACACAAATGTTTGTACTGCCCGAGGATCGAACCCGAAACCCTTGGTGTCGCAGTCGACGTTACAACCGCAACACCAAATGGGTCGTCAAAATAGAAGCTAGTATAAACGGCTTAACGAGCCTTCCGTAAGTTATCCAAATAATATTTTTGGACCACCAACATTACAATATTCACGATTGCGATCGTCGACCGAACACGCTAGGTATCACTCAAATTGCTACGCTAATCAGTCGTACTAACAACTTATACCACAATCAGTCACTACTACACAGTAGCTACTTTACATAATTTATAACCTCTATAATAAAATGTGACCTTAACTGAAGTAATAAAAACCTTATCTCTCATTGCATGATTTACTTGATTCTCAGCATCTAAGTGTTGTACGAGCTACCATATTTAAAATGATGAGACGTTAAACGGATAAAGATTCTATATACGAGTACGTTTTCAGAAACGGTATATAAATAGTGTGGCATTTTGGAATATAACAAACAAAGAGAATCCTGACCTATTTCATAAGAAGAAATTTAATAATTCTACATAGGCATGTATGTACTTTTTTCTACTATACGGATCATGCATGATGCAATAATATAGTCCAAGACCCCACTTTAAATATACTCCGCTTCCAAAAACCAGCTCAACAACATGAATTAAAATAAAAATTTAATATCTATAGACATTGACACAGCGTCACCTGAACCGAATTTAAGGAAGGACCTTGTTGTATTGGTACTAAACAGCAGGTAAACAAACTTTTTTTTTATTAATATGTTCATAACATACACAAGACGAGGATGACCCCGTACGTATGTACGGATACGGATAGTATAGATTCCCTGTAGGTTCGACCAGTGCCTACACGCATCGCGCTACGTACCGGGTCGCTTTTTTCCCCAAACATATACTAGGTTACCCCCCACCCCCACCAGCGCACCCAACGACCTACCTGTCACAAACACACTAACAGTTATTAGGCATTCCAACAGGGATGAAACCTAAAACTCTTGCTTTATAGCAGACAGGCTAATCTTTCAACTACATGGATCGTCATCGACAAACCTCAAATCTAGCATTTTCATTTTTATATATCCAAGATTAATTATTTAAAAGTGGGTGTCACAGAGCTGACAAGGAAACAAAAATCTAGTCAGCTTTAGCATTTAAAAGGTATTCCAGTCACCTAGAGGAGATAAGTTATGTGTTGGTTTTATGTAAACAATCAATAGAATAAAGGAAGTTAATATTTTTATTTAGCAACAAACAAATTAATATTGCGAATAAATAATTTAAATAGTGAATCCTACTTTTTAAAAAATCTATAATTATTGTATCTATTCTTATACAAACAAATTACATGAGTCAAAATTATGTAAGTATAGTGCCCGAATGTGCACTATACAAAAAACTATCCTTATATATAAATGCACCATCACACCCATTTCTAAACAATAACACCCAAACACAATAGAAAATCAATTGTTTCTGTCCAATGAGGTAAAAAGTATAGATTCGTGATATGCTCACAAAACAACGGAAAAAAGTGTTTACACATTTATTTCGAATGACCGTACATTTCATTGCAACTGTATTCTCTTTGGTGGTTCGTTTTTGAGGCACAGGTGGCGTATCTACCTTTATTTATACAGGATATCATTGTTTCTGTCTTATTTAGGTATCGGTGACGTTCAATCTCGCGTTAAATGGGTAAAATAATTGTTTATGTTCGGGATAATGTCCGCACTCGCCGACGGCGCTCTTTTCAACAAACACGTATTATTGCCATTGCAGATATGAATTAATTATTGTACAATACTACAGTCACGTTCGACTCATTTAATAAACACGCGGCACATAAGTACAAGCAATATTATTAATAGTTAACTGAACAATGAGTGCTCAATACCGACATAATTACATGTACCTACGTAAATATTAAAAGTTATTTCAAAATATCTAACTAAAAAATTGTTAGCTACTCCATTACATGTCTACGAAACAACATTCAAGTGGTAAACAAAATAACGTACTTGAAGTTACCCATTCAAGATAATATCTTCAAATAACTTATCACAGTTTGACGATACGAATCACATGTGTCAAGGTTTCTTAGATATATTTGACAGGTACATTAGATACTTATGTTCATATTGTAAAGTACACATAAACATACGCACACGAAACGATGCTACTTATATTCAAAGTGAAATAACTATTTAATACTACATACTTTTATATGTATAACTTGAACGTTGGCTCGACCACGCGACCTATAATAGATAATAATAGAGTACAAATATTAGGTAAGGAGTACAATTTCTAAGAATAGATTTATTATTATGAATAAGATTCATCCTTATGTATGTATGATATGTATGCACAAACATAATTTATATGTTTATACGATGTTACTACCCATAGCTAAATAACTGTGTAAGTAAATGTCGGTGAATATTGAAATTGAAAACAAATACATGGGATTGAACCGAATTATTGGATAAATAGAGTAATTAATATAGATGTAGTTATTTTAATTTAATATAAGACTTAACCAAGAAAAAAATATAAGAGTTTATAATTTTCATTTGCTTACTCCCATAAGGTGGCACTATCGAACGAAGTTTTAAATAAGTATTCATTGAAAACGGACACGGTGAACTTAATTATTAGAATATAAATGTAAAATCGTACTACAAAGCACATTATTTCTTAGCACATTACCTTACTACGTCAAAAACGTTATTTCCAAAAAGAAAATATAATAACAAGCAAAACAATATCAACCCACAAAATGGCACATGGGCAATTGACTTAATTCCAAATTTTATTTTGATAAATAAAACCAATCACGTCGTTATCATTATTATCTGGAGAGTTGATTTCAATGCGTTGGACAACACTCCACATGTGCTTATTAATTATGTAGTATAGAAATATACATTACGTGTACATAACAACTCTCAAATATGTAACATTGCGTTGTTCGCTTTGATAACATTACATGTCTTATTTCAATGGCTACGGGCAGTAAACGAAAACATTGTCAAAAATATGTTCACAGTCAAAAAGATCTGTATTTATCCCAATTAAGCACAACAGTTCCTTTTGCTTTTGAATGACCTCCATGAATCCAGGCCCGTTAAAAATATTTATTTTATATGGACTTCTTGCTGTTGGCCACTGATAGCCTATTAGCTGATAGGCATGGTTATCAGATTAAATAAAATCTACAACGAGCCTAATCACGGTGCAGAGTGACATTCGAACTTCGGCCCAATGGTTTGCATAGGGCTAGTAGGGAACCTAGTTATGAGTGGGTGAAACTTCACTGTACGTGCCAGCGAATAGGGGCCTTATCTATTTTGCTTCATCCTGACCAGACTTGGGACAAAACGATATTAGGAAAGACCACCAAATTTAACCACCTGAGACGGAAATATCCATAATAGATTTTCTATTGGGTCTGAGCCCCGTTAGATGAATCCCATGACACCTTAATGATTTTGAATACATTGTTAAATCTGGCGAATCTTTTTTCTTAATATATGTTAATTTAGTGGCTGTCTAATGTAACTATTGATTTTGGCCATATCTCTGTAATTGCCTGTGTTGTTTACCCACTGAATAGGTTTTCTTTGTTTGTTTGGTATTGGCTTTATAATATAATCGGTAAACAGGGCCTTAAAGAGCCTTTGTGGAACGGTTACGACAAATATTGTTCAACTAACCTTAGTAAGACCCGAAGGCTTAGTTTTGCTTTATTTGTGTAAGTACACGTATAGTAAAAAGAACGAGAGATAGGTAAAAGCAAAATGTTTTAGTATTCCACATTGTAAAACGTAGAACAAATTATATTAATCATAGAACAATGCTGTGCACGATGTCCAAAGTAATCGAGCTTACCTACTCAGTAGTCATAAAAGTGCTTGGACACATTGAGTCTTTTATACTTATACCTTATAGCCTCCCAAGTAAATCTTAAGTTAATTTTCGTCTCTAATATAAGTCAGAGAACTCGTGGCGTGTATGATTCAAGAATACAACATCTTAATTTTTGTGTCTGCTTTAACTTTTTTACTCGTCCTGTCTTCGGCACCAGCCATTTAAATACCTATATAGCAACCATTCAAAGTTTGTATGTATCTACTTGAAAGCTGGAAAACTGGAATAAAATTGCTAACTAATAATAATAATTCACTATGTCGCTGTCGGTGTACACATACCAAGTAGGTATGTGATCTGGTAGATTTCTCTTTGCAACACCTTTGATTGATGCCTTAGATGCGAATATAATGTGACACCCACGTTCGGCTTCCGGTTTCGGGCAAAATCAATAGTTACATTACAGACAGCCACTAAACTAACAAT
>PQWD01001609.1:0-25981 GCA_019425675.1 Leucinodes orbonalis | reverse complement strand
ATGACTTCGTCGATTCAATTTACCTATGTAAATTCTTACCACTTTGAACAGCTAGTGTAACACAAAATATAAATAATAACGAGGACAAGGATCGGAAGACCGAACCACAGTTACTATGCACCGCACCAAACATTACGTCTGTACATGATGAATACGCACTATCGCAAATGTCGGTAAATATAAAAAAGTTAAAGTTCAATTCTACCTACATTTTTATTCCGTGCCAATGCAACAATATTTTTAAATAACTAAATAGATAAAGTATGAAGTGACAATGAAGTAATATACCTATAATAAAGATATGATCCCCGAATAGGTGGTGTCTTGGTTGTGAGCTTTAAGACTGAGTAGGTATCCACTATCCAATCATTTCGCTGCCTGTCCTATTCCGACAGTTTCTTGACAATGATAACACGCACTTTATTACGAGTTGGTATAATATTTGGGACACCAACATATTTCAACATTATCATCAGCTTATTCCGCTGAGATTGTATCACAGCTTGGCTATGGGAGATTTATCGTACCCTACACACGGGCCCAATACTACACCTAAGATTGTAGTCAGAACCGACAACATAAAGTGCCCTCCAAAATAAGTAATCTTTCTATTCACACAGGCAATGCTGCCTGCGATGGCCTAACCAAATGTCGAAAAATTGCACAACTTGTATTTAAGTATGCGGTATCCTCATTATAATTATCAGTTCAATAACTATATGTCCCCACCGAGTGGGGCCCGAACCTACCCGTAAAGGGTGCATAGGCCTTAGTCGTCCACGCGAACCCAGTGCGGTTGGCCGACTTCACGCACAACCTTTGATCCCCTCGTAGGCGTGCGCAGGTTTGCGAATAGATCATGCATCAATTTAAACTACACCACGGAGCCAATTATGTGCATACCGTATCGGGTAGTCGTGGTCCAAAAATCCTTAAATCTAATACAAGTCATTATCTATATAAATTGCGTTTTTTGTCAAGACAGTTTTGCCAAGGCGCTGGTTTGCAGTGGAACCAAAGAAAAAAATTAAATAATAAAGCTACGCAACCACACATAACAATAATAATGACAATTGTTAAATAAAACATCTTTATAAAGTAACCGAAAAAAATACGTCTTTATGCTTGCGACATACATGTGCCATATACAGTCATCCTTTTATGTATATAAAAATGAAATATAATGCCTTATTGAATGGTATATCTAGAATCATCGCGCCAAATATTTCACCTTTCAAATGTATATTGAGCATTCACGAAACTGAACCGAATAACTTTATGTTTGAATAACAATACAATATCAAACTACCTCATCATAGAACAGGAACAAATATTATACAGGCACGGCATTGTTCAAAAACAAGGAACTCTTTAAAAATTTAAGGTTATTTTCACATATATATTTATATATATAAACAAGTAACATTAAATTATGTAATTTTTTTTCACTTAACACCAAAATGTAGTGAACTAAACTTGGATCAATCATAACTATGTTAGTCGTGAGAGGGCTAAGTATACCGACACAGTCAGTCGGATTATCTATAGTTGTAGTAGCAGTATGCCAAAAAGGTGGCTGGAGCAGACTTGTTATAAGGTGATGTCCGATTCTTAGCAAGCAAAGCGTAGGGTGTCCTTTAGCCGATAGACCGGTGGCTTACGAAGGGTCGCTGGTGGATATTGGGTAAGGAAATTAAGAATCAAGATGCCTGAAATAGGAGCGGACGCTCCCATACACGGTCCCTATTTCGTAAAAAGAAATGTACCATAATTTCGTATGGCTGATGATACTGAGATATTAACAATTTATATAATAAAAGCAAGTATTTTTTTTAAGTTTCATAAATAAAATATGTTTTGTTTTGTATCGGATGTTAAATGACAACGCCACCCATACTCATTTGCTATACCACAAGGTATTGAAGACCGTATATTCTAACAGTCATCATTAATAAGTATTAACAAGTACAAAACTAAAAAAATGTCTACGTAACAAAAACACATGGTTTAAACGTAGTTTTGTGCGTTATATATACGCTCATACCTATGTCATTTTGCAGAAATAAAAAAAAACACAAAATAAGATGCAGATGTGGAGTTATATGTTTATATAAGCTAAATGGTGTGTTTTGAATAAACACCTAAGGAAAAGATTTGTCAACGAATCGAAGAGGCATTAAACATTAAATCAGAAATTAGCTTAGATGAGCAATAAAATAACAAGATGCAGTATTACGTAGAAATATCAACCAAAAAAATGTCTGAGCCGCTTGACAATTACGTTGACTTATTGTTATATTTATGACATAAAATTCTTCATTAAATTTTTTACCTTAACGCGTCATGAAACTTCGTCACTATGACATGTAGCGAGTGACGTGATTATGAATGAAAATTATGCCCAACTGACGCCAAGGACAAACTTTTGCCGTGGATACTTTTTAAGTGAGACTGTGCATCTAGTGACTTTATTATTTATCTAATAAAATTAGTGATCAATTGGTAATAAACCATTATGACATTAATCCCTGATGTTGTTTAGTGATCAAGTGAAATTAGTGATCAATTGTTAATAAACCATTATGACATTAATCCCTGAAGTTGTTTAGTGATCAAGTGAAATTAGTGATCAATTGTTAATAAACCATTATGACATTAATCCCTGAAGTTGTTTAGTGATCAAGTGAAATTAGTGATAAATTGGTAATAAACCATTATGACATTAATCCCTGATGTTGTTTAATGATCAAGTGAAATTAGTGATCAATTGGTAATAAACCATTATGACATTAATCCCTGATGTTGTTTAGTGATCAAGTGAAATTAGTGATCAATTGTTAATAAACCATTATGACTAATCCCTGAACTAGTTTAGTGATCAAGTGAAATTAGTATCAATTGGTAATAACCATTATGACATGAATCCCTATGTAGTTTAGTGATCAAGTGAAATTAGTGATTAATTGGTAATAAACCATTATGACATTAATCCCTGATGTTGTTTAGTGATCAAGTGAAATTAGTGATCAATTGTTAATAAACCATTATGACATTAATCCCTGAAGTTGTTTAGTGATCAAGTGAAATTAGTGATCAATTGTTAATAAACCATTATGACATTAATCCCTGAAGTTGTTTAGTGATCAAGTGAAATTAGTGATAATTGTAATAAACCATTATGACATTAATCCCTGAGTTGTTTAGTGATCAAGTGAAATTAGTGATCAATTGTAATAAACCATTATGACATTAATCCCTGATGTTGTTTAGTGATCAAGTGAAATTAGTGATCAATTGTAATAAACCATTATGACTAATCCCTGATAGTTTAGTGATCAAGTGAAATTAGTATCAATTGGTAATAAACCATTATGACATTAATCCCTGATGTAGTTTAGTGATCAAGTGAAATTAGTGATCAATTGGTAATAAACCATTATGACATTAATCCCTGAAGTTGTTTAGTGATCAAGTGAAATTAGTGATCAATTGGTAATAAACCATTATGACATTAATCCCTGATGTTGTTCCTATTCGACTATAAAAACATGTTTAGAGGAACTAAAAAAAATAGATAGCTTCTCAAGTATTTTGCATAGTTCAACATTAGGTGAAATCCTCCTTTAATTGTTTAAGAGTCATTAACCTTTTAACCGCCAAAATCTATTGTTGTTGGATATTTCCGTATGCGGTAGTTTAAGAGTTATATACTACCTTGTAACTGTCAAATGACCCTGTATTTGTTTGATATCCTATTGAATCAATTTAGATCGCAAATCAAACGTCTCCGATAAGGGGTGCACAGCATTTTGTATTAACGGAAAATAAACACCATTGTTAAGACTAATAGGTTTCTTCAACAACTCACCGTGACTGTGGCGTGCACAGAGATTATGAGTAGGGTATGCAAAGTGGGTGACGCTAATCGCAAAAGCAATAAATAATTTACATTTTTGTCAAATTGAGTGCTGTAGATGTCAGCAGATCGCCTATGGTTTCAAATCTGTAGAGGAAAATGGGTGAATAAGTGGAAATCATTTAATATGATTACGGGTTGTATGGACGCACATGGTATGCACTGCTTATTTGCATATATGGAGTGCACGCCACTGCTAGTTACCATCAGATAATCTCATCGGTCCCAATCTCATTTAATTTAATATTACGTCAAGGCACAAAGGACTTTGAAAAATGAAATTTGCTCTTGTAATGTAGTTATTGCCTACACACAAAAAAAAACTTCACAATAAAAATGTAAATGTATTTAAATTTTAAAACCAAGATAACAAATCGTAGCGATGCGACGTATGTATTTTTCCATTATCCAAGTCAAGGTGCTATTAATTTCTTAGTTTTTAGGACGGGAATAATATTTTAATCGGCTATGTTGTATCTTTGATCTGTTATTATAAGATCAAGCTTGGGTTTCGGTAACATAGTAACAAACAAATCATTCAATATATCTCCAAGCAAAGGAATACCGATACCTTAATTATGTCAGCTGAGCATGAATCAAACCAATAGCGCAAATGAAATCTTCTGCTACAAAGTAGAACAACCTTAAAGTCAATTCATTTGACACTGAAATCTGATAACCTCTTACATACTTAGCCCGATTCGATATTATAATTATGTAATATGAATCACATAATATACTATCATCATCTTACATAATAGATAGGTATATTACGAAAATTATTGAGGAACATTATTTGTCTATACTGTGGTAAATCTTGCGCATTTTTTTTCTGTGTTAGCATTTCTAAGAAACTTGCAAAATATATGTTTTGTTGTGATGGAACACTTAAGAAAATAAGATGGAGCGAAGCCACGGGCAAAAGCTAGTTAAAATAGGATTGTGTCCTCAATTCATTTAAAAGTAAACAATTAGTGTGTATTTCGCCTATGATTTATTTTTGACAAATTTAAGCATCGCGGCAGAAAACGCGGCGAGTTGTTAGGATATTTACTTACAAATACGAACTTATTTTTTCTTAAGAACTACTTTACTGGGCCTTACGGAAGTTTTGATAAAAATCGTCTTGGATGCTTGCGCTATTACCCAGTGTCAATTTAAAAGCCATTAACTTACAGATTATGATCACATTTTTTTATTGTGGGAAAGATGCGATGCGAGTAGCATAAGGACGGTATGGCTGGTGTTTATTATGGATTATTTTCTTAATGACAATTATTTGTGGGAAATGTTAAACACCTCTATCTACATACTAACAACAGCAACTACTAATTGTTATGTTACCTATTTCTTGCCTAGTTATAACTTGTAGGTCAGTTTTCAATTATATGATTACCTACGGATGAACTTATTTGTGTCATCATCATCATTAGCTCATATACGTTCCCACCGAGGGACACGAGCCTACCCGTAAAGGGTGTATAGGCCTTAGTCGTCCACGCGGATCCAGTGCGGATTGGCTGATTTCACGTACAATCTTTGAATTTCTTCGCAGGCGTGCATAGGTTTCCTTTCGATGTTTTCCTTCACCGTAAGAGCGTCGGATCAACGTATATATCATCATCATCATATCAGCCACATGATGTCCACTGCTCAACATAGCTGCTCTCAATAACATCCACTCCAAACGGTCGGAAGCATCCAACGGCCACCCGTAACCTTATAAATAACGCATATATAATTTCGAAAATTCATTTACCAATGTAGCGGGAATGTGATTTTAAAGTTCACCCTCCAGATAAGAAAACAAGAGTCCACGCAATGAGCCACCTACGCTCTCAAACGTATATGTATATACTTTTAACCTGTTAACCGCCGGGTTTCCGGACACAATGACCACCCATGAGGTGTAATTGGTGAGATGTCGGTTCTTACACTAGGCAGTACAAACATTTGTGTGCATGAACATTCGTATTGGTCTGGGGGTTTTCTATGTATAATATGTATTTATTTACAAAAAATATATATTTAAGTATGTTCATCCGTTATTTACTACCCATATATGAAATAAATAAATAATAAAAATTTAATTTATGAAATGAATTTTTATTATTTATTTATTTCGATACGCATCTACGGTGTTTTAAAGAACATACTCGTATGTACCAGTTTATCCGCAATCATAGAATTAAAACTTACTACAATAAAACAATTGCTGCAGATTTTATATATACAAACATTTAATTCGATATTTGATTGCAAAATAACGCAGTACCTTACTTATTATAAAAAATAGCAGTGTTCAAATCCACATTTCTCTGAAACGATTTCTAACCACTAAACTAATAAAACAAAGCAAATGACAAAGTTAAATTATTATTTGAACATGAACACGGTATCAAAGAAGCAGACTAAAGTAATAAATCAGATTAGTTAAAGAATAAACGCCAGGTGGTTTCTCTAGGTTCGAAATAATTATTATATCGATTCCTATTACCTATCTAATAATCGTCTGCTACACTATAAATATTTGTTTTATTTAATTAACGATTAATTCACAATAAATGCTATTATTTAATCTTATTACATATGATAATTTGAATGACATCATTTACTTATTATATAATTATACAAGGTTTTATTGACTTCCACATATTAACATAACAATAAATTTTAGAAAAAAAAAAAGCTTCATGTCATTTGATTTCAAAAACCAACGCCTTATGGGTAATCCGTAGCAATATCGACAGCATGACACGTTAATACATATTTGGAATAGTGACTTAAATGATTCGTTGATAAAATATGTAGAAAAAAATTACCAATGCTAAACAAGGTAATATTAATCGAATAGTCAATAAAATTTATACTGTAAGTAAAGATAAATGAGGCCCAAAATGTGTTCTAGGCAGAAATGTTTGCGTCAATATTTGTACATAGAGATCATATCATTATCATCCCCCACAACACTAGAAGTACACAAAGTGTCTTAACAGAATAAAATTAACGTAATATTAATTATGTTGCCTTACGTACTCCAACTAGTTTACTACACATGCGAAAATTGGGTATTTGACACCAGTAATCGTTGACGCACTTTTTAAAAACTGTCAAAAAGGAATGTTTTCATATATTTTGTATGAGATTATTGATATGTGATGTGGCTCACTATCATCAATTGGCCTAATATTTATTGGTTCCAGTGTATTTAAAAATACAATATTGTTAATAAACAAAAGTAATCAATGAAACGACATATAAAATAAGGTGCGCTTTTATAAAAATAAGGTTTGGTATTTTATTGCGGCAGGTGGAGAATACCGAATTTTCCGAACACTGAATTTACAAGAATTACTTCACAGTTATACATGATAAACACCAATCACAAATCGAAATTGTTTAAAATAAACACTCACCGCTTTCCTCTTGTCAGCGCCCTCTAGCGGCAAGGTCGGGCTAGGTACTGACGCGCGCCCTCTGAATATATCCCTCACTTTAGCCATCGCACTAGGTCGCCTCGTCGTAGACGCAGTCACAGTGTGGTAGTACTGAAACATCATGCAGTATAAGCATTTGTATACCAACCTTAGATAGAAGAACTCACTAGATGCACAATCATGAAGAAATATCAACCAAAAATTGTCCGAGTCGCTTGACACACATGTTAACATATTGTTATATTTATGACAGAAAACTATCCATTTAAATGTTGTATTCACTACAACGCGTCATTAAAAGGTCAAAAAAACAAAAGCACGAGCATACTACTATGACATGTAGCGAGCGACGTGATTATGAATGAAAATTCCGCCTAACTGAAAAATCTGCCGATGGTACATTTATTTAGTTTATTGTTTATATAAGATACCTACAAATATAAAAAAAGGAAACAAATCGGATGAAAATGTATTCTCTTCCCTTCAACCTATCGCAGTCTACTGATGGACATAGGTCTCCTCTATTCAGTGCCATCTTAATAATGTGTTTTTTCCGGATATCCATATAGCTTTAAAAATACCATCACACCGACACTAAAGTAAACCAATATACCAGTCTCATAATATTCTCTACTTCTAAACATTCACGACCTTTTAGTCAATTTTATTATTGGTCAATGTTGTATTTTGTATATATTTGTAAATTTCCTAGCTTAGGTTTGTAACTCTTTATGTTCCTTAATTCCTTTTGGTTTTAGTTTACTCCATGTCATAGTCTCAAAAATCTGTTGGTGTCTTCTTATGCTATCCCTTTAACTTTATTTTTACCACTGTCGATGAAATAGATTACATAGATCCCTCTCAGTTTGGTGGACTATTGGTATATGGGTATTTTCATATATTGTATATGTGGGTATACACATACAATATATGAAAATAGAGAAACGTAGTTGCAATACCCAATCCGCGGCAAATATTTATGTGAATACCCGATTTCAAATATTTTGATTTATCTATTGTGAAGATGAACATTTATAAAGATTATGCATACCCTGGTGTGGCTACCCGGATGAGGATGCGCCGAGCCGTCTTTAGTCTTAACAGATACCGCCGCACTCGTCGATGCTTCAGTTTTCGAGTCCTTCCTCTCAGATTCAGATTTCATTTGATCTTTGACAGGAGACGATTTGGTCATGCTCTGAAAATCAAAACAGTTTAATGTTATAAAGATTTGTGCCGCGTTGTTGTCCCTGCGTGAGAATATTGCTTAGAAATAGGCTTTAAAGGCTTAAATGCACCGCGAGAAATTGAGTAAACATTGTCTTAATTTTGAATGATGTGATTTTAAGCAACTACAAAAATATCACGTGAAGTTAATACCCCTACTCTACACAACTAAAACGAGATTCTGCCCTGGCTTGTTGGGAATTCAACTCTATTCACGTATAAAACAACATGTATTTTTAGTATTAATTCCTGTGTTGGATGGAGTCTACATACTCAAAACACAGTACCGAGAACAGACCTATATGGTCTTTCCAACCTAACCTAGTAAGTGGCAAACGCAGATGGCACCAAACCATAACCAAAATAAATATACCATAATAATGCATTTTAACACAATATCGTTTTTAACCTTCTCGGCTTACTCTAACATCTTAGCTCCAGGCTATCGCAAGAATAAGCTAGACTTAAGCTTTTCAGATTTTGATCGAGCTATCCTGATCCTCCTTTTCTGATATAGCTTCCACAAAATATGTAACAGCCCAGGGTGTTCTGTAAGGCGCAACCTTTGGATCTTAAGATCACAGGGCGTACTTTACTACTCTTTTACAAAAGGCTTTTTTACTCTTTTTTTCTTTGCGTTTACCTGTACAGCTGCTTTAACTTGCTGCATGATGGACGGCGGTTTCTTAGCATCACCACGCGGTCGAGACTTGAACACATCGAAAAGCGTCGGCCGGCGGCTCACCCCGGATGTTCCTGGCAATCATCATCAAAATTCAATACACACTTTAAAAATAAACAAAGTCAAGGATTTACAGTGTAAATAGGTGTATAATATAGGCGGTCGCATGGCTTAGAAGTGATGATTTCCATATATCACCAATCCGCATTGGGCCTCCACAGTGGTTATCGTCCCATCGGATAGGATGCGCGGGAAGGCTCATGCCCGCCAGTGGGACGTTATTGATTGATGATGTTATGATAATGAAATAAATATCCACAGACACAATGGCATCTTTACCCCAAAGATAACGACCAACTTATAATTAACTGGGTACTATTATTTTTTAAATGACTTAATAATTTTTTCGTAATCACCTATCACTGTTAGCCGAAGGTGGCCCACAGCTTCAACGGACAATTGGCGAGCGCAGGTGGCTCTCAACCACGAGCAAAATAACTAGCGACCCGCCCTGCTTCGCACGGGTGGAATGGTGACAATAGTTCGTAATAGGCACGCCTCCGCCTCCCGGTATGCCGAACTATTATTAATGAGTTGTTAGTTACATATAAATAAAATTGGAGTGTATGTTCCTGATATTTAAGTTTTTTTTTTCTCATGCATATCAATATTGTATACGGCACAAATGCCAAAAATATTTTTTTAACAGCCGTCTGTCTGTTTGTTCCGGGTAATCTAGTAAAAGGCTAGACCGATTTTGATCGGGAATTGGGCAGGTGAGCTACCTGTCAAAACTTATACAAAAAAAGTTTGATTTTAGGTAAGCAAATTAATCTTGCAACGCGTGGCGCACAGCTCAGGTCACGCTAGCTGTGCTTCTTACTAAGCTATTTTAATAAATAGCTGACACCCTAAGCACATAGGCTTCGTTTTACTCAGGTAGAACTTATTATACCACGGGTAACACCGCGGGGCACAACTATGCCACTAGTTTATTATATCATCAAACAAAGTATTTTTTTGTATTTTACCGTGTATAGTCTGCTGGTACATAAGATGTGGCTGCCCGTCATCCGCGGAGCCGCGCCTCTTGCGCTCCCCCACCGACTGCGTGCTGCGCGTGATCGCTGCATCCAACCGTTGTTCTGGAACATTCAACACTGTTTGTTACTCGTACGCAACTTATAAATGTATGAATAAGAAGACCGACGAAAGGCATATTAAAAAAGGCCAATGTATAATAAAGTGGTGAACAAAATGACAAAAAACAGTTTTCAAAATTTATATTTCATTTCACAAAAGAAGTTTCAGCTCCATAAAATCCACGGTCAAGAATTCTTAGTCCCGTACCACATACCTTTCAGTGTGATCCAAAAAATGACACTTGTTTAAATGTCACTTAAGCAACTCTCATATCTTTATAGCTTAGAAGCAGAAAAAGAGTTCTTGGACATGAAGATCGTAAATAAAACCTTGGAAACTACGTCCTGTTCACGGAATTCACTTGACAATTTGTACTTACTGACTCAACACAACATATGATTCAGAAAGAAACCCATAATTTAATTTTAACATTTATAGGTATAGGTGGGCATAAATAAAGATCATAAATAAACCTCAGAACCTAAGCTTGAAGGCGGAATTCCTTGACAATTTGAACTGACTGACTCAACCCACTAATGTAATCAGATAGATGAGTAAACATCGATAAATCTTTCTAAATCAGAAATTTCATGATTTCTTTTTCTCATAAGGCATAAAAAAATTATTCAATGCGACAAGTTTAAAGCCTTGTACCATCATCAGTTATCAAATAATAATAAACTGTTACATAAGTTGAAAACGGCATTGACTTTTTCCTTAATGTGTTGTTGACGTTGATTGAGGCCCATATTCTAGAACGAAACTCAAACGTTGATCTTTACTTGAAAAGAGTTACAAATGGATAGCGCTCTATACTAAAAGCGCCATCCCTTTCTCACTCTACTTAGGTGAAAATAAACGCTTGAGTCTCGTTTTAGAATACAGGCTTAAGAATTCCAAAACTCGATCTACGTTTGTTAATAAGTTTGTTATCAAAAAACCATAGAGTATTAGATTTAAAATATTCTTTCTACACATAAACAGTTTTATGTAAAACTCTACAATTATTGTTCTCACTAGCTTAGCAAATTTATGGCATAATTGTAATTCCATTGTTTTTCAGAAACACTGCTGTGTAGGTAATAGCTGCATAGTTTTATTCCTTCAGTGAGCCCTCCGCAGTGTGATAGACTTCTATAAAGACTAGTTTTTTTATTTAAATTTCTTATGTATTAATTAAAGCACACTTTGTAATGTAAGTCTTTAATCTTTTCATCTTTCAAAAAAGGATTTATTAACAGATAAGCTTATCCTACGAACAATCAAGCTAAATAAACCATATGTTTAACATGATAAGAGATGGAAATCATTTGCTTAGTGATATAGCGATATTCCTATGATAAGAAATCACGTGTACCAGTAAAAGAGATATCTTTGTTTCCGATTTAACACTGCAAATTATTTATACTAGTATTTGTTAGATTGAAAACATCGTGAGGAAACCTTCATGCACGCCTGCGAAGAGATTCGAAAGTTGTGTGTGAAGCCATCCAATCCGCACTGGGCCCGCGTGGACGACTGAGGCCTAATCATCCTATACGGGTAGGCTCGTGCCCCTCGGTGGGGACATTTAATGAGCTGATGATGATGATGATTTGTTAGATTTACAAATATTGTTTGATAACTTGAAGGATATTGTATGTGTTACCAGATTTCCCATGAATTATAAGTATCATAAAGACTTAGTTCTCTTATATGTATGATTGTATATGTGCTCATATTATAATTATTACGTGAGCTGCCTTATTGGTCCCAGAAAAGTATTTATCATGTTTTCTCATTTTCAACGAAGAAAATTTATTGTGTCTGATGGATACGACCGATTGCGGCGGTTATAATGTCAAGGAAATATATACTAACAATGTTTCATGTACAAGCAAATTATATATCAACAGTAATATGTAATCAGTGTAATGGTGATCCTTTAGTAGGCCAATAATATCGATAAGCGATAATGATATTAATTGCTATAGCAAATAATTTAACTTTTAGATATAAAAAGCAAAATAAAATTATATTAAATTGATTATTTTGCTTTGGCTTAAATTATATTAACGGGACCTATGCGTCTGATTTTCGAGTTGTTTTTGGTTTCATCATCCCATAATATTCGCTACAACCTATCGCAGTCCATGGCTGACTTTTTTTTATGGTGGTTCCCTCATCTTTTCTAATCTAGCCTCCACCAGCGACCTTTAGCAAGTCATCGGCTCGCAGGGCTAGAGGACGTGCCACACTTCATGTTCGGCTGCTCCAATGATAATGGAACATGTATGTAAGCGAATCACTGCCCCGGATAAAATGTCGATAACTTTAAATTTCATGTCTCACAATCATTTCAATTTCATTCCTAATCGGCTTATGTAAATGATATAACAAATGTTTGTCTATGTTTTAACAATAAACTAATGTATACGCCGTCCTTCGCACACGTTTAACATTCCAAACGTTCGCAAACCGATGGAACCAGTGACGGGCGAGTAGAAAACTTCATGCATAATGCATGGTGCAACGCTGCAGATTCCGAACACACTAATTAAACACCTTGTAAAACATCTGACAATACACCGATAGCGAAACCGATGCAATCGAGGTAAATTTTTTCAGGGTATTGTTCAATGTAATAACGTCGACTTTTTTTGTTAATTCGTAACAGTGTAATGCTGTTGTATAATATATTATAGATTCGTGAATTACTACAACACATACTTTCTATAGTTTTCGTTGGCTAGAAATGTCGTTGGCTAGGAATTTTCGTTTCGCAATTCTTACTTAAAACAAATTCTATAGGAAACATCTTAAATCTAAGAAAAAAATTTAGAGTTATAACAGTAATTATTTGAAAGGATTTTCCAGTGTTATAAGATAATCAAATAATATTAATTGCCTAGCGCCATGCAGATCCAAGGAGATGTTCAGTCTCGTCCGCTACTCACCAGAATAATAAAAAAAAAACCACGAGCAGGGCTTACCACATCTCCTAAAACAGTATAACAATAATATTAATTCACCTTATCTGGTAAAATAATGCTGACGTATGTTATGCATTATAGTAGGTAATACTGTTTTAAGAGATGGCGGTAACCCCTGGTAATTGACTTAGACCAGATTTTCAAAATACTAAAGCGGCCCACCACTATCCTTATATTGATAGGATCATATAATTTAATGTTATACTATAGCGTATGATACTTATTACGTAACTTCAACTAATGAATCATAAAAATATCTCACTGTCGTTTTTAAAATAAAGGACAACCAACGCACAATTTTAGTGCTTATTAACCACCGAATACAACTCTGGTAGGTACCTTCAAATTAGCAACAACTATGAGCACTTAAATACAAGCACTTATTTCAACTGCATCATAGGTAAAGTCGAGCAATTATACTCGTCACGAGATACATTACTGTCATGTGTTGCAACCAACCGCTTTGCCACAGGCACTGCAAAATAAATAGGTGGCCCTGATGCATTCAGTACCTATAGTATGACAAGGCTGACTTATGATTAAGATCTAACTATTGGAAATATAGGTTCATCGGTGACGAGCGCTGGCTGGCCTCGTAGTAGGTGAAAATAAATCAAGCCGTGTATCATTTGTTAACACGTTTTTGGCCTACACTTATTGAATAGATCAATATACCTACAATCATACGTTGCCCAGTCACCAATAATTGCTGTTATTGAATGGTTACTACGTAAACAATAAACATAATTATAATACCTACATGAAACCCAGTACAGAACAGAGTAAACACTTTTTTCCCTTGTAATAAAACTCCGAGATAACAGGGTTAATCGGTATTTTCATAATAATGACTGAATTTGTTCACTCAAATACAGTCATACAAAAAGCAATCCGATCAGTCAGGATAAGTTTTTTATGGATATGGGTAATGCAGTAATCACCTTCATTGCAACCTAATGGACACTATATTATGATCCAGAACCTACTCGACAAAGACAAAGACCACCATCGGTAGACTTATTAGGGGCATCACTTGTCGTGATGGCAATGGCACAATAGTCCGGTGAAGTTGTGAAAGTCATCTGCAGGTAACAGTAGTAGTCAGTTCGAGAATACAAAAAAAAACCTTTGTCATTCAAAACGCATCGGCCTTAATAAATTAATCGGTCTCCATGACAGAGTAGCGACATGCTTCCAATGCATTTCGTTACGTGTTCCATTTTTATATACTTTTGGTGAATTCATAATTCGGATATTACTAGCTCATTCAACCAAATATTACGCCCAATCAGATTGATTCATTCGCTCATAGCACAACGACTTTAATTTCATGTTACTACATTCCAATACTATATAAACATATCTGTTGTGTCAACATTTCATAGACCCTTACAACTAATCAGTTGGCGCACAGCCAGTGAAGCCACGGCAACACGGTAACACTCTGGCCAAGTTTACCGTAGAGCTAGTGTATTCATCGCCGATAATAAATCTATATTTACTGCTAGCGAACAACAGTAGTTTCTGTTATTTGACAGCACACTTAACACCTATTTTTATTTGCGGGCTATAATTAACATTTATAGGTCGCAGTCACTTCAATATTGTCAAATTGAGGGAAACCATGCATAACAACACAACACACGAAACACACGGCTACTACAATTTATTTCGATCCTCATAACAGTTGTTATGCCCTTACTATCGATGTGGAATACCTGACTGGATAAAACAAAAAGTGATATAAGTTTACCTACTTTGAAACAAATCTTTACTTAACAGATTTTTTTACATCCATGTTAGTGATATCGTATTATTTAAAATTTTAATTCATCCACTCAACAGGTTCTGCCAGAATAACAGTGCTGGTGCATCGTACAGCGTCACAGCAGCGTCTGATACAGAGGCAGGACCTTTTGGCCGTATATGTTATTATTGTTATTTTTTTATATTACTTATAACGTTTTCTGTTTTTATTCATCTGTATTATCGTGAAATTGTAATTAATACACTTCTTCAGTTCATTGTTCTGTATTTGTGCGTATTCTTGTGTACGGTCAATAAATGTTTTTCTTTCTTTCTTTTGGCAGTTCCACTATCACAGCATAACGATTGGCCTGCTTAATAACTTATTATATAAAAAAAACGTAAATTCATACCGGAATTGTAAACATTTGATATCTTTTATAAACCGTTTTTGGTAAATAATAAATTACTTTTTTTATGCTCACCACGTTTTTGTCGCCTTTCATCGCTTGTCTTCTGTAATTCCTTGTTATTTCGCACTGGGGTTTTCTTGACGGGTGTCTCTTTCCGGGTGCTTTGTGATCCCCACGTTCCGGAACGCGTACGCTCTGGTGTCGCGGACTTCTCTGCCACGAACTTCGCCTGTTTGGTACTGTCAATTGGAGTGGTTGCTGTATCTTCTTTAGGAGTAACCTGAAAGATATTTAATTAAACTTTAATTTAGTGATTACTCTCCTGAAAAATGTTCAATATCGCTTGAAGATTTTGAAATAAAGGAATCCTAATCAGTCTGTTGAAGTGACAGTGGTCAGGGTACATATAACCGCCGCTGGGCTTCCGCTGGGCCGTTAAGGTTCTCAAGTCGCGTCCACATAATGAAAAATTCCCGACCAAATGAAATAGTTAAGGTTACGGATAATTGCTACATTTCGACTACTAGGAGATCGATCTTCGTGAAAGTCAACAGGGAAAGCATTCGTTCAGGAGTGCTCATATTAAACTTTAATGATATGATGAATCACTCATTTTATACGGTCTGTCAGTCTGATGGTCGATGGAGCTGAAACTTGAAAGAGTGGAGACTCCCAAAGGAGTTATGCTGGCTGCCCAAGACCAAGAAGACGTCTATGTAGAGAGTAGAGAACGAGGATGGGCCGATTAATTGATTGAAAATGGACCGCTGTATATCATATTCGGTGAATCATGAAAATTAAGTGGTACCTGTTTATCGTCAGTTCTTTTAACCCATATGTCTTCAGAACTAGTCATCGCTGCATCTACAGTCGATCTTATTTCTATCAAACTACTATCAAAATAGTTTTTGTCTCGGTGGAGGTTTTGTCCGGAAAATATAGATCGAACGCTAGGTCTTTGTTCTTCTGCCCCTTTAGTGCCAAAGTGAACAGTGTGCGCATTGTGTATTTGCGAGCGCAAAGTCCGCTCCACAGGAGGTGGCACTGTAGGAGGCTCAGGTTGTCACAAGAAACTTATGGCGCGGTCCTACCACTGTTCTTTTAGGGGGATCATGGCCTGCATCATTGTCTTCAGTTTTAACTATGTCAATTTTATTATTCTCATCATCGGCAATGTGCAAATTATTAACATCCGCTTGTAAATTGTCAAAGTCTACAGTGTTTGCATTATCTTTCGAAGCAATTTCAGGAAATGCCAACAAAATCGATGGAATATGGTCCGAATCTTTCTTTTCGTCATCTTCATCTTCTTCTCTACATTGTGATAATCTACGACGCTCATTGAACATCAACGGTGGGATCGTATTGGCATTACGACTTGATAAATTGTTACAATGATTCATAAAATAATGCTGGAAAAAGCTATCTGTTTCAGGGGTGTCGATACCGTCACCTTGAATTATGTCTTTTAAAGCAGCTAGTGATGTGATGGTATTGTAGTTCATAGCATTAACTAAGTCTTCGCTGTCAGTAGAACTGCACGATTCCGATCCTTCATTGTCGTTCTCCTTATTTTCTACTTGATCTAATTCTTTCATGGGTACGTTTTGGTCTTGTGTCTCCATTTTTTTCTTTTTCTCATTTTTGCTACTAGACGTCTTCACATTTACTTCTAAATTTGGTTTTGTTTCGTTATCCATTTAACAGCATATGCCTTATCTTAAATTTCAATATCTACACTTTTCAAATCAATATCACACAACATTCACTTTCAGTTTTTGATTTGCATAAAGTCACATTATAATTTTGGATTTTAAAATAATTAAGTAATATCGTTGTTACTTTATTGGCTTACATAACCGAGCGCACGGCATATTAATGTTGTTTGTTGTTCGTAATGTATTGCTGCCACACATGACATGAATCTATAATTTTTGTCCCTTTTGGTCACGTCGTCTTGTCTACTTTGAAAGTATATAATACTATAGCGTTAATTTAAAATATGTTCTTAATTTTGGACAAAAGGTTTAACGGTACTAAATTTGTTTTAAGTTATTATCTTAACTTGAAGATTATATCTTTTTATCAAAACTGATTCCCATATCTATTGAATAGCCTACTCATTAGTGTTTCTAGCAGATAATACCACATGTCAGTATAGCTAAATATCAGAAATAAAATATTTAGTTAAACGATTTGTAGCAATCATTAATGACACTATGTGATTTGTAGTGTGAAACTAAAATATCTTCTTAATTATAAAAAAATGTAATAAAGTCGTCACGCTCGTATAACTAATATGAATTTCAATGTGATTAACAGATAAAAGACCATGGAAACCTAAAATTATAACATAGCAACTAACAATTACGCAGTAGGCAGCTACTTCCACCATCAATAGATCACTAAAGTAACTCATGATGTCATTCTAAATTATAAAACAGTTTCTTGCATTGGAATGAGACTTTAGGAAGCAGAAGGTAAAAATTATTATACAAAATTTGTAATACAAGCAGCTTATAATTCTATTTATGACTTTAGTGGGAAAGATATTTTACACCATGAGGATGTTTAGGATTTACCTATAATGGTAACAATAATTCGTATGTAAAATGAGAATGTTGTACTTAAAGACTATTTAAATTTACAAATAGCGTTAGTAATATAGTTGCTCCTAAGACAGATTCCTCATACCTTGTTAATAGTAGGTAGGTACTGTACAGATGAACTGTCTCAACTATCGTTCAATATATATTTTCAAGGTCTTGTAGCAATGGCAATCACCTGATGAGAGCAAGGCAAGAACCTTCCAATCCATTAACATCCGTCAACAACGTTTCGTAACATTTCAATTGGTGATAGGAACAACCAATTGATGTTAATTATACCTATTATATATCACCACAAGATAGTGTGTGAGACTTTTTGATAAAAGCACGATGAAGATTTGACTAAATTACTAACTTATGTTAATTTAATAATTAGAAAAAAATATTTTTAGTAACAAAATTAAACAGTCGTAATAATATCATGTAAATAGATTCATTCATCATAATCATATGCATAGCAAGTTGCACCCACGTTCCTAATTGAGATTAATGCACTATCGATATAAATGCGTGCGCACAAGGTCGAGCTCGGGCCGCAACCGCACACAAATTGCAAACTGCATTACGCTTAACACATTCGCACTCGTAAACCGCTATCAACATTACTCGTAATAGAAAACATAGCTGGATAAGTCGTAGTCGTATTAAATACGCAATAAACACTATTGAACACTGAACTAATAATACTGAACAATGTATGGCAAACTGTTTCAAACTTCTACTTATAGCTCCAGTTACTCCTAAAATGTTTTTTATTCTTTCTCTATTTAATATACATATATGGCTATATATCTAATAATATTTACGCTTTATGATACATGCTCAGTAATAATTAACACTTATTATTTAGGTACATATTTTTTTTAAGAAATATAAAATGTATAAAAATACAATACAGTAATATAATCAATTATTTTATACCACTACAATACAATACGTGTTGCCTACAAAAATTAGTTAAATGTATCAGTTGAATGAGATTTCTCTTCAGTGAGAATCATGCAATGATTACAAAGTTTAGCTGTTGACAAAAGAGCACTGAGATAAGATCAATATTTTAAAATACAAATATAACGCGCAATATATTTCAATTTGTAGAAATCAAACATACGATTGATGCTTTATACTCGTAAGATGGTGGTAGTGACGTCTGCTTTTTAATTAATTAATATGCCCTTGACCACTATATTGTCTACTCAACTATGAGTGGTCAACATATGCGCAGGCATTTTCGTAAATTCACATAGCAAAATCTTGTCACTGGAGTTCTGTCAACCCGTGAAAATATTCGGGCATATATTATGGACTATACCTGAATATTTCAGAGGTTATAGTATATTACCTGAAAGGGTCCTATCCTTATAAAAAGCCTTATAATCTGGATATTACCTTCGTAACAACGCGTATGCTGGCTCACCGCAATTTCTAGTTTTGTTGGTACGTATATACCTAGATAGAAGTATTTCTATCTAGGTACTCAAAATGCATTCGTTTTAATTAATTCCCTTCCAGAAGACTTAATTTTATGCATTCGCTTAACTGGCATGTTTGAAAAACAGTAGGTAAGCGTACTCGTCTCTTACACAAATGATTTATCGTTACATTACGTTACATTTGGAGAACAAAAGTTTGTTTATTTTTTAACGTTAAGTTGGTATTTTAATAATTTTTTTTATAACATGCAACCTTAAACCCGCTAATATGCTGGCCGGAACGTCCACGGCGAATATAACATCTATAAAGAAACCAAACAATTATTTGTTCATGATAAATTTGATCGTACTGATAACAAAATGTAATACGCTATTTGAGTCATCCGATATAACGTTGATAAAAAACGAATTCTGTGTCTGGGCAACTATGACTTATTCAATTTAGATCAAAATTGTTTCTTTTTTCATAAATCGAATATCTTTACATTCTGAAATGAAGTCAAATACAACTTGTATGATTTGAGTACTGCCAAAAAACACATGACATCACAGGCTATAAATAGCGAAAGGCGCGTAAATAGATCTTCCACCAGTGACCAATACTGCATAAACACAACAATAACTCTCTGGATCGTTTCTAGTTATACAACTGGTTTTATGAATATATTGATAATGATAATAACAAATCTGTAGCGTTGTAATACCGTATTCATACAAATTCGTTATAGCTTTTTAACGCGTTGAATTTGTAAGTGTCTGCATGATTGGCATCACAAAATGTAGCAAACAATTAACACGTAATAGTTAAGGTAACTTACAGTATATGAACTATACTTTAAAAACGACGCGTTAAAAACTATTTAAGTATTACAACAGTAATAATGAACGTTAAAATTGGTGACCCAGATCAAGACTACAAGTAAACTAACCCAACTATTGACAGAAATGGACAACATGTGACATCATACTCCAATCCAATAAATGTAGTCTGAAGATTATTTTTCCGTTTAGTAATATTTTTTATTATTAGGTATGCCAAATCAATATTAATTTAACCAATTTTTAAGCGTTATGCCGTAGAGCGTAGGATTGAAATCTTCAGGTATTTCCAATACTTCATTTATTTGATTTGTTCATAGATACTGAGACCCTAATATAACAATATTATTGTTAATATTATATTAAAATATTATTAGCATAAACATTTATTGTTGTCTGAATCAACTGTTTCCTACATACGAGTTTAAACCAAAAGCCATCTTTTTGGTTTGAACGGTGTATATGGTGTTATTATCACAAAATCTTTGTAATAATAAACAATTATTTAAAATCCCTGAAACGTTATTTATTGAAGGCTCTTCTTTGTAATATTCTTTACTAAAAGTATCTGTAATAGATTTTATTGAGCGGAGAAATTGAAAGAAGAAAAATAAATGTGTGTACCTATACCCAGCGGCAGGCACTCTTATGCAAATAAGCATTGCATACCCTGTGCGTCCATACAACCCGGAAAATTTAACGATTCCCTTTTTCTACTATTTCCTCTACAGATTGACATAAGCGATGCAACCATAGGCGGCCGGGCTATCATCAACAGTACTCAATTGATTAAAATGTGAATAATTTATTGTTTTTGCGATTAGTGTCACTCACTTTGCATACCCTACTCATAATCTCTGTGCACGTCACTGTCTGCACCGTTCATCAAGGGACTAAAAGGAATTAATCACAAATACAACAACAATAGGTTCGCAATGTCATTGACAGATGTTTAACCATCGTTTAATCTTCATTTGTTACCAGCATAAAATACCTTGAAGCGAAATGATTGAATACAGCCATGAATATGGAACAGACGAGAAAAGTCATGAACGAAAGTTGAAGCTTTTCATTTCTTTGGGCCAATCATAATTTTGTAACTTGTACTTGTCTTTCGGTAAAATAAATATTGGAGGGGAAAATTTTAAATGGCGATTTATTAAATACTTAGGTATTTGTAGGTATATTCGCATAGTTACCCTAACTATTGAAACTACACTAATGTGTAGCCTGTTTACTATAAGATTACTTAAATATCAGCATGTATATGAGATAATATTATAGCCATACATTTTTATGAACCTATCACTTAGGTACTTAAATATTCAAAGAACGTGGCACATGAGGTATTAGTTGATTAATAAAACTAAAGACTATCTGGCGTATAATAATGGAGACCTATGTCCAGCAATTGACTGCTATTGGTGTATGTGAGATTGAATTAATTTACACAGTCAACATATTCATATATCAAATATGTATAAGCATTATTGGCCTTACCTCAACACAATTAATCAAAGGACGTTTATTTTTTTACCCAAAACATTGAGAATAGCATCAATGCGATGCATCTAGTGATTGGACTGTTGTCAACTTGAGTTTAGAAGAAGTACTAGCATCATAATCATCCGCGAACAAACTGGGAAATAATTAACAACACATCAGGTTAGTTACGTACCTATTTATAAAACAATTTAACTTTTCGAATGGCACCTATTATAAAATAATGGCATTATAATAACTCAGGTCTATTATAATTTGAATTGAAAATTCAACTACGCATGTGACCAACTTTTAGCTATGGCAATCCATGTATGAAATTAATACAGCAGCGATGGAACATTAATGACTAGTCTGCATAAAACAATAAACAAAACTTTTTAAAATATGCTTTTGATTACATTGTGCCACTTTTCCTATACGAGTTGCCGCCGAACGCACAGAGATAAAGCATCAACACACGCTCGTTCGGCATACGCCAACGCGAGTGATGTCACATGGATAGCTTCACTCACAGCTAAGGTTACCAACTAGTAACTGACAAAATCCGGGACAATTCTGAGACAATAGTATCAGGTCATTTAGCCTCAATTTAGAGTATTTGCTTTTTTATTTTTAAAATAAATTGTATTTTATGGCATTTTAATGCAAAATGCCAGTTTTAAATAACTATGGTACTTTTGAAATATACAATATTCCCGTACTTAATAGGTAGGTTTCGCCCGAACTCACCGGTACGCCCATCCAACTGTGTCATTAGTTGTTGTTTTTTTTCTGAGTGGCGTTCATTTAGTTATACAAGATGTAATACAAGATACGACAAATTTTTTTCATTCTTTTGTTTTCTATTTTGAGTTTCTCAATCCGGATCAGTAAAGCCTAACATACATTTCTAATACGCAAGACAATTCTTAATTATGAGACAATCCTGGATTCCCCGGCCATCTGGCAAACCTACTTATAGCTGTCTGCTAACACACAAACAACATCTAGTGGACGCGGTTCCAGAGAGGGCGGGGCTGAAACCACAATTAAGATATTATAACTTTACCCCATGAATGAGAAAATCAATTATCAAAAAATCATAGTTTTTACTTCTATTCATAATTACAGCAGTAAGCAATTTTCTAAAACATAACCACAATGCTATGTTTAAAAAGGAAGTCAGGCAAGGATTCGCTGAGGATAACTGTTATAAACAATTTTCTTCTAGATCTTTACGCGATTAGTCTTAAGAGTTGTTTCCTGGACATTAAAAAAATCTAGAAGTAAAAGTAGTGGGACTGAGGTACTGGAAATTGTCTCTGGTGAAACAATGTATGGGTTAAGAGGCGCCGGCAGCGGCCCTAGACTTAGCTCAGTATCATTCAACCAGATTGCAATTGAGACATAATCACTAGCGGTCAAAGAAATATCAGCTAACTTGTGGTAAAACAAAAGTCTTTTATCGATAACTCAGTAGAAGCATTTGATCACTAATATTTAATTATAACGGCAGTTCATCGAGACCGACGCTGACAAACTCGCGTGTTTCAGCCGCGTACGCTTCCGCTTGCTTTCGCGGTAGAAGCCGCCAACTCAACGCTAATTATTTAAACCCAGCCTTTACTGCCACCTCTGTTATCTCATTCGAATAGAGCCCTATGCTCAAAAGACTTAAGACCTCTTGGCGATTTCATGATATGCCGAGTATACTAAGCTTAGGTACAACAACTCGTAATAAGTCACCTCTTCAACTATTACCCACATTTCAGTTATCTCATTCGCGTAATTTATTTATTACTATGACACAACTGTGTGCAACACATAAGCCAATCAATAAAGCAAACTCAGATAGTAATAGATTTAGAATTTAAATAGGGAAAATTAAGTACTGTTTGTTACAGGAGGAAAAAACGTCACTTTTGAATAAATTAATAATCCCCACCAAGATACACAGCGCTCTCTGGCCTCAATTTTAGCTAGGAGCTTGTACCAGATGCTAAAAAATGGGTATATATATATATACAGAGCAGACTCCAAACTTTACCTCCATACCAAAAATGTTTACCATTATTTTAAACTGAATTATATTGTTTAGCGGTGCATATTGAAGCCCTAACTTCAATTAGCAGTGTTAACGTTACCATCTCGTAACTGAAGCCATCTAAGCACTTGTTAGGCATTCACATCTGTAGGCCAGGGAAAGACTTTGTGTAAATATTTTATTGATTTATGTATCAGATACAATTGCACTTATAATGAAATACTAAATGATGATCTCTTTGTAATTTAATTTTTTAATTGTTTTTTATTATATTTTTTGACGTTCATAAGTGCTTTTTGTAAGCCTAATTTGAATAAAGAATTTTGAATTTGAATTTGAAATAGTATCACCAAATCATCAATAGTCTATTGCTGTGCAGCATTCTAGGTCTGTAACCACAATTAACGGAAATAGTTTCAGTAGATATACTCTGACCACCTGAGTCTTGTTTGTTATACAGCAAAATTGGAGCATGGACTATTGTGTGCAAATTTTAAAAATCAATTAATGCCATGATTTCAAACACAAAAGGATACCTATTGAATATACACAACTGCAGCAGATAAAGATTTCATAAATATCAGGAATAAGCACTACACACAAGGAAGGTACACATTTCATAGCAGATGTGATCTATCTATGTTATTTAACAGGATATACCAAATTTATGTAACATAATACTAATTTTAGTGACTGGGTTGAAAAGTGAGTAAATACATAAATTCCAGTCCCATTGCAGCAAATTTAGTATTTGCATAGGTGGTATCTTTAAATGTGTATAATTTTTACACAATGTATTTCAAGTCTACACCTGTGCAAAATCACAGACAAATGGTGATATGGTCTAATCAACCTCTTTATAGCAAGTTCCAAGAAAGTATATGTATCCGCTCCTTTTGTTTACAAATATTGAACTATTGATTTAAGATAAAATGCAAAAAGTATTGTTAGGTTCAGTAACATAATTAAACTGATATTTTCTTTTATTTAATATTCATATAAGCTGTGCTTGGAGGTGTTACCCACAGTATAAGATATTTTCCCTAGTAACATTGCTTATGTGTTTATCAAAGGTATCAGCCCTATACTATAAAAAATATTAAATAAAAATTATTTTTATATCGCTGCAGCCATTAAGATGTGGAGAAGTAACAAAAATATACACCGACAAACTTTTGCCTTAATAATATTAGTGTGAAAACAAACATAATAAGTTTGTGAAATAATTGATATTCTTTGTATAATAGCTCATTTTACAAACATTAAACTTTTGTATTTCTTTGCAACTGATGAAATAATTAATAATAAGGCTTTAAATATCTGAAAAGAATATAATTAATGTTAAATGTAACATTATATTTTTTAACAGCCATGTAATTTAAAGTTTCAAGTACAATTTTAGTTAGATATCTTTTATCTTTTACTATGTTATGTTTACTGTGTGGAAATAAAAAAATATTGAACATGATATTACTAATTTGATAAGTAGCTCAAAACAGACTTTATAATCAGGTTTTAGATTTAGTAAAGAATACTTTTGACATTCTCAGGTTCTTCTTCATGGATTAACCATTCACTAAATTTGTAATAAGTTAGGTTTCTACTAGAATTTTAAACAGTTTTAAATATTTTTGAGGGTAGGTTTGGTTCAATAAATAAACGTTAAGAGATGGAATTTTAAATTTTTTGTCTTCATGGTGTCTAAAGATAATGGAGTACGTAAAGGAAATGATTAAAGCTAAGTACGATAACAGTAAAAAACAATGATAGTGGCGACCTGCCCCTTGCATATTATCAGGACCAGTAATTAAACTCACCCGTTTCATAAGCTATATTAGCTAAATTTAAAAAATTTTACTAAAATAAATAGAGAGTTGAGAAGACGTGACCAAATATTAGATTTACAGACCGTAAAAACAAGCACTAAATAGAGTAAAAATAATCCAGTGGCTTCATCACAACTATCACAGCATACGCGAATTATAATATATTAGTAAATTTTAAAATGTTTAGCGAAATATATTTTTACAAAACACAAAATAACTGGACCCACTATAC
>PQWD01001608.1:0-45502 GCA_019425675.1 Leucinodes orbonalis | reverse complement strand
TTTTTTTATGTTTCAAAGTGTCAGGACGGCAGGGCCCTGATGGTAAGTGATACGCGTCCATGACAGAGCGGCATTGATTGAGTCCACACTGATAAATAAATTAAACAGATTAAATCCTTGCTGAAAGAAAGTTATTATTCTCCATCAATGATGCCCTGTGCCCGACACCCGATACAACAGATGTTAGGTCTCTTATACCCTGTTCGGTCTCTGATTTTACTAGCTTCTAGCGTTTATCCCGAAAAACAGAAGTGCAAAACATTTCTATTTCACGGGAGGATATCTGGCACGGTTGTACCTACCTAGACGACTCAGAACAGAGTCTACCACCTAGTGACCAACCCCATCATGGCGTAGAAGTTGAGACAGGAGCCTTTGTTGTTTTTTCTGATTACTGCTGATAATTGTATTTGTTGCAGTAATTATTGGTGCGTAAATCATGAATAAAATTTACTCATTATGCAGAGAAGTGATCGTGAGTTGGACAAAAAAATAATGTTGTTTTGTGCTTTTGATGATTTGTAAAGTGTTATATATAATATGTTCAACCGTTTGTTTATTTTTATTATTAAAAAAGGGGTTTATTTAACTTATTCATTCATTATGTTCACAAAAAATATGCTGAGGTGATGCATAGACGAAGGTAATTTTAGGTCTTGTGTTATATTGGAGTTAATTTAAGACGCCCTTGTAGATACTTTTTGGCGACCTAAAATATACATGTAGCCGACGCAAGTCAACAATTGTCTACTTTTTAGAGGCAACTTAGGACTAGCAACTTCGGAGGAATTAACCTCCGAGCTAGGAACAGTCTTTTAGGTAGGCTTTAAAAGAGGTTTAGCTATGAACGATTTGTATAAGACCATTTCACACGGATTCCAGAAAATAATCCATAAAATTACAGAAATATATAAAAATGTCTGAAAATTTGATTTCCATTCCAAATGATTGTTCCCAGAATTTTCTGACCGTTGAAGGTTGTCTGAATTAAAACCAAGTGTTATACACATATTTTTAATTTTTAACTTTTGCATTTACGCATGATTATTTGAACTTCATGTAGCAATTATTAAAATGGTTTTCTGAATTAAGATTTCGTCCTTATAACAGGTCATCATACCCATAATCTGATATTAAAATAGAGGAAGAATCTTCTAATTCTCCTTGTTTTAAATAATGCCTTTGTGTTTTCGATTCAAGTTCGGCTTCGAGATCGAAAATTATACTTCGATAATCATCATTGACGTTGGCATATTTCGTCGACTTTTTCATTTTACTATTAGTAGTTTTAGTTTTAGTTTTAGTTTCGAAGTGCTTGTAAGCACTAGTACGAAAAGATTTCCTTGTAGTCATTTCTATGCTTAAGCCATTTTCGAGATTTTCAGCGGAGTTAAAATTACCTTCATAATTATCTGATGCTTCGGAATAAAAATCGTCTTCATCGTTCGCGTATTCAGATGTCAGCTTTTGTGTTATTTTGAGTGATTGTTCAGGCGGAAATTCCATTGTATTTTTGTATATATTAAATAATTTACGGGTAGTTTTTCTAGGATATTGTTTGCCCAATCGGTTGACATTTGAACGCAAAGGTTGGACACTGAACGCATTAGCAACGACGTCGAAGTTCCAATAATCAGTGGTGGAGGGTGTGGTCTGCGGCTTGGGATATGTTTGTTTGGGAATATGGAATCCAGGAATAAGGACATAGCTCCTATTGACCAAAGGTGAATGTATCACGTCAAATCTTGTGGTAGTCTCGATAAAATTTACGAGCTCCTTATTAAAACCTTCTTCGATAATTTGATGTATCATGGAATCGCTTGGTTGAGCTATATCTTTCAATATCTCTTTGAGGATCAGAACTTCTTCTGGATACCCGTAGTTGTATGTAATTTTTCCGTAACTACCTTTATTGATGAGTGATCGAGGATTTGTCGTTGCTGTTGGAATTTCCGTTTTTCGGATGTCTTGAAGTTTACCACTATTAATATTTTCAGAGTCCTGTGAATATGAATAACATTGTTTCGTTCAGGTTATTTTGTGAAAATTCTTTCCTATAGGTAGGTACTCGTACATAGGTACTTACTTTTTAGTAATAATAGGTTTCATAAGAAATTTCAATTATTTATTTATTTATGTATGGTACACAAACAGGATACAGTCTTTACATGAAACACATTAAAATAAAACAGTTCACTCGACAGGACTGTAGCCCAGAGACGGTGTACACAGCGTGATTTCAGGACTTTTTAAAAATATAAGAGGCTATAAAAATATTTAGAAAAAAGAAAAAACAGAGTACTAACAAACTTACATATTATTAATAGCTTTCCTAAGTCGTTAAGGCTGAAGATATGGCTTTTTTATAACAAATAAAATTATCATTGAAGATGACTATCATCTCTCCATTACCCCCACCCGCACGCGTACCAGCTCATTGTACGTGCGATACATTCTCACCAGAGGGTTGTAATAAGACTGAGAATTAGATTTTCATTATTGCTAGGTGTAATTCACATTTCTATCTTTTTGGTGTTACTAAATACGCAAAATAGAAGTAGGATACAGACCTGATGTACGATTTTGTCGATCCACCGCGTATAAGGACCAATCCTTGTGAAGACTATAGGAGTATGTGGAGTTCCACATCTTGGTGATCCGAAACTGACTACTCCAACTAAAATTTCTGCGACTATGGCAGGGTTTCCCGAATGTTTCTGCAAATATTTATCACCATCAAAAGATTATATTCTCAAAGTTTGTATGTATCTCCTTTCATTGATGTAATTATTTCAGACGATATATTTTTAACAATAGTAATACTACTCTATAAATAATAGTCTGTCAATCTTATAATATTACTGACATTGCACGCCCCGGTCCGCTTATCAGCAAATCCTGCGCACAAATTGGTATCTGCTTTGTAATATCTGAAAACAAATGGCATGAATATGGAATATGGTAGATTTATGGTATTAACATTTTTTGGTTTAATATTTTGTTAAACAATATTTTGTTAAACACATTAAAAATGACAAAATTCTTACTTAGAGTGAATGGCAATACAGTAGTTTTTGTCATATAATTTAAGGTGGGATTGTGATAATTTTTGATATGCTTCTTTATATATTGTTCGCTGAAAATAAACGTATTTTAATTAAATAAAATATGAATACATAGTTTGCTAAGCATTGTAATGCAGGTCCTTTACATCCGGATCATGTAGCAAGCTAAACTCAACGTTCAGACAAAATACTTATCAACAAACTTGTTTAGTCTTCGACACAACTCAATGTAAATATATAATGAACGATACTTACATTTGTTGCTTCCCATCCCAATAAAAGGACGTTTTTAACATTTCTTGGTAAGGATCGTGTGACATGTCATACATTATCCTTCTCACTCGCTTATTTTTTGAAAAGCGCATTTTCCTCTCCATCTTGAGGATTGCCAAGTTGTTTTCTAAAGTTTCAGGGTTGTATGTCGGGCAGAAGTGGATATGGGATACAAGTATGACGTCACCGTCCATGCGTGTGTAGTCACTGCCAATACGTATCGTTATATTTTTGGCTTTATATCTGGGAAATTCCTTGGTCTTTTGTAAGTAAATCCTTAAAATATCAAGACTTCATTAATATAAAATTCTCTTTTGGAATGATTTCGTAATAAATGCGTTCATAATTTTCTAAGAGTATCAATAAAATTAGAAAATCGTATTATTATTACGTTTGTAAGCACGAGGCTGACGTTATTACGAGACCCTTACTGATGATGGAGCCGGCGCAAGCAAACTCGTTCATGACGTGGATAGAGGCCATAAAAGGATACCGCAGGACTTTGGCTGTTTTGCTTTTGTAGCGCCTTCTATTATCGTTTTCATCTCTGTCTGGAACTAAGTATTACTCATCATTATATTTCTGTAGAACTCATTTTTACTGGCTGGAATCATGCTTATATTAGTTATTTTCATTAATTTGTCTCGTAAAGCGATCTTTTATTCTTATCACTACAATTTTAATAAAACTTCTCAGATATTGTTGTATTGCATCCAGTCATGATAGTATTGTAAAAAATTACCCCAAATCTTTAAGTTTGCAATTTTTGAGCGTCGTTGTGGCACTTTCAATTGTTGCCTTTGTCCAATCTCAGTGTTTTTATTCAAAGCTTCATTGAAAGTTTCGGAACTCGATACAATGTTAACAAAAGAATTATTAAAATTGAATGAAAGATTCCTATGAAGAACAATGTCTATATCTGTAATTTTATTACGAAAGTCCTTCAAAATATCCGCCAGTATTGCATCTAGTGGGTTATGTTCGACGATATTTTTTATTGTTGTTCTATCAGTAAGCTGCAGAGTGTAGTTATTCCGAACAATATTTACTAGGTCGTTGTGCATTTTCAGCATAAGGCGTATCTTAATCGGTTCTCTGAAGTTTTGGTTTAGTTTCAAAACCGCAAACAGTTTGTTCATAACAACGTGAAGTTCTATAATATTATCATGGAAATAGTTCAGTCTCGCCTCAAAGGTTTCGCCACATGAACTTCGTGGCATATATTTTGAGATAATAAAAAGTACAGAAATGAAGATTTTACATACGTTCATTATGTTACTATTATCTAAGACACTATGATAGACAATATTATGAGATAATAAAATATAATAAATTAATTGTATGAAGTCGTAATAAAACTTGGGTTTAAAATAAAATCAACCTAGGACGTCTTAAATGTAATAAAACGATAACACGAAAATAATGTATTATTTATATCTTTTTTTACATTCAATTTAAATTTCATCAGCTGTTGTGCAACATATGTATATAATGGAAAAGCAAATAAAACAGGTCAATAAAAGTTACTATTTATTGTGATAGCATTTCTCTTACATTAACTTTGTTCTCGGGTTAGCTTTTAAAAATATTGTCATCATTTATACTTTTAAAAGTTTATTGGTAGTCTTCAAATCCAAGTCATGTCTTCAATTTACATTGGCATTTTCTGTTTTGCATTATTTGTCAAACAGACGGTGGCACTAGTGCAATTACCACAGGTAGATGATAATAGCATTTTAGAAACTGAAGCAGTAATTCGATTCATAACGAACACTCTCTTTCATGAGCTAAAATTAAGAGACATCGCAAGAAAACCGAGGTTAAAAGAATATTCAACTGTCCACAACCATCTTGTATCGTTCACCTTGCAAGATTACAGCACCTTGAAGGAAGTAGCTAAACTTACTAGAGTCGATAAAGGCAAATCAAATAATAGAACGCAACTTTTTATGACTGTTATAAATGAATTGCTCAACGAAGATGTGGACGTAGGAAAACTAGAATTTCCAGAAGATGTAAATGATAAGAGCGTAACCAAATACGTGGAACAGTTTCTTACAACGCTTGAGACTTTAAAAGAGGAATATGGAGTCGCTTATAAAAGGTATCATATAGAAGAAATGTATAAAGTTTTTAAATGATGATGTCGTTTTTCATAATCATAGTATAAATAAAAACAATACTTCAGACGTTGACGGCACAAAGCTTTTATTACACGATAGCGAGTTTTGGAGTAAGTACCACAAAAAACCACTGATAGTATGTTTAAATTATATGAAGATCAACAATTAACTTGTTATCATGTCTAATCGTAGCACCATATACTGAACTACTCAACTCGACGTATCTACCGTGGTGACAGAACTAAAATCAAGTATTTCCCTTTTATGGCTAGTATTCAGATCTTCAACAAGTTTCACTGCGGTGGTTGCATCATTAAGTCAGATCTGATCATCACTGCCTCTTCGTGTCTGCAACTGTAAGTTGATTGTAACTTATTTAAGGTTTGATGTATTACCGTTTAAGGAATCAGTATTTTACAAACGTTTTTTTAACCAACTGTTCCTAAAATTACTTCTACGGTTAAATAACTCTATTTATGATCAAAATTATCACGATTACATGAACTACGGTGAAGAGAATTAGAATTTTTACTTTTTCCGTTGGATCTTCAAGGATTGAAAGGGCTTGATTACATTTAGTTTAAAATTATGTCTGGACTACTTTTTGAGTATAGTGCTTTGGTACTTTATAACAGGTTTACTATTTTCCAGTGCATGGAATAATCGTTTCTTCCGCGAGAACCCAGCTTTTCTCTCAGTTCGAGTGGGCAGCAATTTCTACAACGGGAGGGGGTGAGAACATACCTGTTCTCGAAGTTTACTTTCACCCCGAGTATAATCCTAAGAATCTTTGGAACAATATTTGTATATTGAGGTTGGTGCGGCGAATCAATTTTAGAAAAAAATCGAGAAGGGTAAAGAAGATCGATTTCGATAGGAACCCATCTAATTTGCCGGTAACTACCGATGGAATAACAGTCGTTGGATGGGGTGCTAGAGGGGTAAGTCAAAAAGTAATTTTTGTTATTTTTCAAAATGTCTTTAGGAAAATTTGCGGGTTAAAACTATTGGTCCTAAGGAATTTAGCAACAAGGGTTAAAAAAAGTTTGTATTTAAGGATTAAGGTGTCATGGTAATGTATTGACACGTAACCATTTCAGCATAGTAACATTGTGAGGAACCCATGGGAAAATAATCTAGGATTTGCCGTACTTGATGTGTATCCTCTAAGAGAATGCCAAGATGTCTATTCAAGGTAACGAAATGAGATTTTCTAGGAATTATAACTCCTCCTCAAAAGGTTTTTTATTAATGTTTCCAACAATTTATTTTAGGGAATATGTAACACATAAGAACTTCTGCGCTGGGTTCTTTTCTAAAGGCGGAGGAGCATGCAATGTAAGTTGTCATGTCTTAAATGATAAAATTTATTTTGTATACTTTATATACAAACCTCATAACTCATAATGCTATATCGATGACAAGTATTTCCGGTATTTATGGGATGAATCTAGAAATATTTTAAAGCATTTCAACATGATACGCTACAGAATTGATAGCAGAGTCCTACGAGGGTATGGTCGCGCGGAAGTGGAAATCTGAACAAATAATTCATGGCAATCATCCCATAAAGTCTGATTATCTTTCTCTGTACTTTGTCAGTAGTAGATAGTTATGTAACCAAGTATTTATGATTAGCTGTGCCTTGCGATGTTACCCGTGGTATATTTTATCGCAGTACAACGTAGACTATGTGTTACTCCAGTTAGTCATCTAACTCCAAACAAAATGTTATTATATTCACTTCTACCGTTGAGAAGTGAAGAAATTACTAACATACACGCTCACCAACTACCGCCTTTATAATTAATGCTCCCGTTTGCTCGTTGCTAGCGTGACGTAGGTGGTCCTGGTGTTGTCAATGGCATTCTGGCCGGCATAATAAGCTTCGGCTCTCCGGTCTGTGGTACCCCTGATGCTCCTACGGTCTTCACCAAGCTTGGCTACTACACCGATTGGATAGAAACCATTATGGAGCAGGTTGAAAATCATAATTATTAATATTTTATTGTTAGTCCAATTGCATCTTAGTTTTTCATTGAAGTACCTAATATCTAACCTGATTATAAGTGATACTGCTTGTGAAATTGTATCTTAACGAAACAACATGATAATGTCGGATCAATTGCGCATTCATCAAAATAATTTATTCGGCCTCTTTGCAAGTACCTACCGTGGTCACGATAATAAGTACAGACTATTTTATATGTAGAAATTACTAATGGTATTATATTAGGGACTACCAGCAAATACAGTAACAGCAAAGTCACTAAAAAGTACCAAACTAAAAAAAATCCAATGCATTTTAGATTTGTGAGTTTTCATAGGCAAGGCATACTCATACGTAACATAGTTGTTTCACCTTAATTCTATGACCTATGATTAGATTGAAAAAAAAAGATTAATTATTAGTATCATGGTTGGCACGATACTGAGTGGTCTTGGTAGGTAACTACCTACTGCAGAGTCAGGTATCGTCCCGTAGAAGTTTGTATTTCTGTGCAAGAATAAGGCACTGTAGCTTGCCAAATTATCGTTGTGACGGGCACGGGACAGTGTTGACAGAAACTAATGACTATCAAAAGTTATTGCTTGCCTTCAACACTGTAGATATCTGTAATTTCCAGATGTATCATTTACTATCAGGTGAGGTCGCACCGTATTAACGTAAATAAAATAAGTTTTTTTTGCAATAGGGTAATATAACTAACCTACCATATCTACCAAGTTAACTTACTTTATTTTCAGGAAGTACCAAACGTAGTACAGTATACTACTCTAAGACCTACATTTGCTTTTACTCTTGGGCAGTATTATCAACCCATTCAAGAAACAACTTTTAAATTACCACCTCTAAGTGGTAAACTGGAGCCCATAGACATAAACAACGTAGATGCTTTAAGAATACTGAAAAATGGGAACCTATTCAAAGAATTTCTGACTACCATGTTTGATGCGAAGGACGTAGCAGAGTACAGTGATTTATTAAATGCCATTAGAACACCGCAAAAGTCGGAAATGCAGTTGGCCAAGGTTGAAACTCAAAGCCAGGTCGCTGACGTCTCAGTAATACAACCAGTGACGCTTGCAGAACCTTTTACAGCTTTTGGGCCTGTTACGGAAATTGGCAATGTTGACCCTGATGAAAAAGAAGACGTAAAAATGCACAAATTCGCTAAATTTGAGAAGGACAAGCACCTGGAAAAAGATTTAGTAAATCTCATAGACGAAATAGATTTAAAAGATATCATTAGTAGCTTAACTAGTACTGAAGAAGATAAACTAGCATCGGATGAGAAAGTTAAAAGTCTTTTCAAAGAAAAAGAAATGCGCGATAAAATGGAAAAAATGGATGATTCGATATTGACTTTACTTTACCTCTCAGATACTGAGAAAGGTGTCAATGACAACGAATTAATGCTATCAAATGATGATAATGATGACGATGAAAGTGATAAAGCTAACGGCTTAAGCATAGATGCTAAGTCTTTTAAAGATTTCACTTATAGGAACAACAATCATACCATAGGTAACGGTATTGTACGTGAAGATGAATTATTTGATTTAATATCGAATGTTATTAAATCAGAGGTAAATAAAATGAATAAAACGTAATTTAACCCTTATTTACCCACTTTTCTATCATCATTATCAGCAGCCTATAAAGGCCCAGTGCAGGGCACAGGTCTTCCAGCATAGTCATGGGGAGATTGGCTGTAACCCACCACGCGGACTGACAGCGGATTGGTGGGTGTTAATTACTACCATCCCAAGATTGTAGCCGGAAACGAGGGCTTAACATGCCTTCCGAAGCAAGGAATCATCTTTCTTTACGGACAATCGGGTCATTCAGCCTGCAGTGTTCTAACCTAATTGGGAATTATTTATTTATATTTATTATGAACCAGTGAGCCTAGAAACATAACAATACATATACATACAACCCACAGACATCCGAATATACAATTAGGCTGGACGAGCCGCCAAGTTTATAAGCAGTCCCAGTGTCGCAATTTCTTTTCGGTTCTTACCGGTGAATAGTTATTCTATTACTTGGTAAATTTACTGATGCATTGCGATGATGGCATGTTACAATTGCACAGGATGGCATTTTGGAAAAAAACGGTAATTTCTTCTAATATTCGTGCGTCTTGACTCGTCTCACAGAACTAGGGTTTCTCATTTCTCGACCTTTTTTATTTCTCGGAGCACGAGAATTCTCGACCACTATTTCCCGGGAATTCTCGGGTTGTCGAGAAATATTGAAAAGCTCAAAACATATTTGATTTAACAATAAAACTATACTTTTTATGCAATATTCATTATTTCATCATTAACAACATTTATGAATAACGTTTATTTTTAGTTTCATGTGAGTTTAATTTAACTATAGAAAACTTTAATTAAGCGAAAAAACTCTAGCGAGATCTTCTTATCATTATTTCTAGTTTCTACAAACAAATATACTAAATACCTAGTCTTTTTCTTTGAAAAAAAAAAAAACAAATAAAATATCTTCTAAAAACAATGTCATCATGTCACCACAATGAAACTTAGTACCTTACATACTAAATAATTTATTTTAGTCTCAGTCTGTACTACAAACTTTTCAATTACGTAGCATAAAACGACAGTTTAATTCCTTATAAAAAATAACAATCAGACTAGCTTAATAATTACGAGTAACAGTAAGGTACATGTTCCTTAGTTTAGTCTTTGTATCAACTTTTCAATATTTGTTATAAGTAAATGGAGTCTTTTCTTTACGTAAGTTAACATGAAAATCTAATAAATCATTAAAAATCTTAAGACCAATTACAATCACAATTTAAAGCGGAAACTGCTTCAAAAGCTAACCCACAATGTCACGTTATCATTAAGAAAATAAGCCTTTAAAAATACAAGGGCATTTATAGCATCATCTGACAATCGGTTTCGTATTTTTGTCACAAAGTTTCCAGACAAGGAGAAAACACGTTCGTTTTCTATTATGTACTCTAGTATAACGTATTTGAAACGTTTTTCAGAAACGTAATTAGCTGGGTCTTCCTGAGAGGAACTCAAATCTTAATAATTACAACGACCGTGTGAAATATCAAATTTCGGTGCCCTCCTCTAATAGGACAAATTATTTCATTTAATTTCGCACGACGCGTGGCAGAGCCGCAACGAGAACGCAAGCGCGTTATCAAGTTTTTAATTTTTGACTGAATTTCTCGATTTCTCGACCACTTTTTCTCGTCTCGAGTAAGGCAAAATTTCCCGGAATTCTTGGTTCGAGAATTCTCGAAGAGAAACCCTACACAGAACGTAAACTGGCAGCCAGTGTATGCTCGTTGAGCTTACATTTGTCGCACTTTAAACGCGGCTCGCCCCATCTCTTGTATTGGGAAATCTGTGATACAACCGATAAAAATGATAACAATAAAAAAAAACAAATGATAACAATGATATTCTGTTTATATACAGAATATAAACAGAATATCATTATATTCATATATATCAAGAGCGTCGGTGGCTCAATGGTGTGGACTGTCGCCTTCCTACCGGTAGGGCTGAGGTTCAAATACCGACACGTACCAATGTGTTTTCGAATTTTCGAAAATATATGTACGTTATCCGCTCTGGGCCCGCGTGGACGACTAAGGCCTAATCACCCTATACGGGTAGGCTCGTGCTACTCGGTGGGGACGTTTAATGAGCTGATGATGATGATGATGATACAGAATATACTTGTTGCTACATAAGAAATACATTCTGCAATTCCCAAAATTGCTAAAGCGCACGAATTAACTTTCACTAAGCGGTCTCCCCGTTGGGCGCTGGATTTGTGCCTACGATCACTAGACCATAAATTGGTCAATCTATTAGGCTTCACTTTGACGAATAATTTATCCTAGGTAACAAATGTAGTATTGTCTTAGATTTTTGCGACTAGTATAAATAACACACATTGAATACAACATTTTTTTCTGATTCAAATCCGTTAAATTTAAAAACTTCGTATTTTCTTCCCGACGAAGTTTCGGTGACTGAAGTTTCGTAAAATAACTGCAGTTTTAAAACACGAGGTTTTGAAATTTACCGCGCTTTAAAAAAAGTTCAATATCCTGGCCAAAATGTTATCTTTTGCAGTACATAGGTATCTGTAATTCGTATTTTAAAATAATAGTTTTTACTACTATACTACACTTTTAGTTATTTTCTAAGGTTACAACATAACCAAACCTTTGGAAAAATTTCTTACTTGCAATAAGTAATCCATAATACTCGTAAACTTAAACTGAATATGCGTGAACAGAATCGTAACCAATGCTAACCCTAGACATAGCCACTAGGTGGCGCTGAAATTTTTCAGTCATACGAAGTGGTGAACTAAAATTGTATCACACCCGAAAATACCACATAAAAGGTAAAAACCATATATAATTATGTTTATAATATATGTAGCTTTGTGTTTTATGCTTTATTTGATAGTATTTGTGAAAAAAATGCAGTTTTTCTTGGGTAAGTCGTCCATTTCTTGTTTGTGATTTATATCTCGCTGTGATCTAAAATGATTTCTTTTGTTATTTGGCTATATTTTTAAACTTCAGCTATATATTTCCATTTGTTAAAAGTGTATACTTTTGATTATAAATGGTCAGTATCGATGCTACTTTGTTTTACAAACTATTTTTCGTTATGTAACCTTGCGATCGATTGACAAGTAAAGGTGAAGTAACCTAACTTTGTCTTATCTTTTGAATATCACACGTATAATTTAAAGTTGAAAGATAACAAAACAATTTAGTCGAGGCCAGAAGTCGCAATGTGACCTAAATTACTGACGGATTAAATAAAATACATATTTTTAAATGACAATATTATTTAAAAACTACTTAAAATATGTCATTTGTATGAGTCTTCACTGAGTTTATTTATCGAAAATTAGGGGTCTGGGCATGTTCATGTCAGTTTGTACAGTAAGTAAAAATGCTTAAGTATTGCTTTTTGTCAAAATATTTTGCTTATACATACATATTTATCATTTTGTGAACCAGTTAAAATAACATTCTAAATATCAAATAGTTCAACAACTTGAAAACCCTAAGACATTTCTTATCACTCTTACAATTATTACAATGTAGTTTATGTTTACAAAATAAGGTAACCCCACCTAGGGTTGCCATACCTGCGGATTTTTCAACTTTTCTCGGGATTGCAGTCAGATTTTGCAATCCTCGTGATATCTCAGGATTTTCAATGAACACAGGTTTCATTTTAACAATCTCTTTAATCAAAAACCGCTAGCGCGCTGACATTACTGAATCTAATATCATTGTCCTTATTCTCTAGATGGCAAATTACATAATGCGCCGTGCGCTGCTAGATGCAGTCCGCGTACCAGCAGGCACCAGAGCAGTCAGTGAAATGGCTAAGGTAATGGAAATAATATCTGATGATATTAGAACTTATTGAGTAAATATAAACATCAATAATCCAAACTGCAAATGAACAATGAAAATGAGCAACTGCTCATTTTCTGTCATGAGAATTCAATAGAATACAAGGGTGGCTACCACTATCACTTAAAACAGACAGTAATAATTGAACATTTTTGTAAAGAAATTTTTTTGTTAATATTATTGTAATACTGTTTTAAGAGATAGTAAGCACCCTGTTGTTTATCAGGAGTTGTTGTATTCAAGCAAAAATTATGTTTATATAATATGTTTACAAAATATAAATGTTTAGTTTCCATGATACAAGCTATGGAGCTTAAATGGTCCTTTATAAAGTCTAGATATTAATTTTATTATAGATTTAACCAATTGACTCCCAGAAATCCAAACACAAAGGTTTAAGGTGTCTCAGGCAGTCAAAAGGTTATGTAAATTCTTTAAGTGAGTCTTAATAACATTCTATTAATTTTCTTTTTACAGATTGGCAACCGTGAATGGGTAGGTTTTGGATACAATGGGCAGCCCAATTATGTGGACAGACCCGACTTCCCTCTGCCCCGCTGTTAGGTTCCGTCCAGAAACCCCTGATGTTAAGGTTGGTACAATATTATATTGACTCATTTATGTTTTTTACTCATCATCTACTATGTCACTATGAATGTCTGTCAACATTCATCATCATCAGCTCATTAAACGTCTCCATCGAGGGGCACGAGCCTACCCGTATAGGGTGATTAGGCCTTAGTCGTCCACGCGGGCCCAGTGCGGATTGGACGACTTCACACACAACCTTCAAAACCTTCGAATCTCTTCGCAGGCGTGCATGAAGGTTTCCTCACGATGTTTTCCTTCACCGTAAGAGCGTCGGATAACGTACATATATTTTCGAAAATTCGAAAATATATTGGTACGTGTCGGGATTTGAACCTCAGCCCTCCCGGTAGAAGGCGACAGTCCACACCACAGAGCCACCGACGCTCCAACATGTTTGTCAATCCCAATTCATGAAAATCACAAATACTGTCAGGAATGTATATTTTGTCTACTTTACATATTTATGTTGGATATGAAAAGAATTATATGTTTGGTAGAGTATTGTTAATTTGTGACTGCACTGACAAACATTTGACTTTGTTCTGTGTTCACCATCTATATCCAATATGTTCTTTGTCATCACCATGTCAGCCATATATTGACTGCTTTTTTATGTTACGAAGTGAATAGGACGGTCAGAACGCTCACCTGATGGTTGTGACCAACAACTGATAAACAGCTATTATTCTCCATCAGTACGGCACTGAGCCTGTCACCCGATACAACAGATGTTAGGTCTCTTATACCCGGTAATTTCACTAGCTACAGCACCTCATCCCGAAACACAGAAGTGCAATGCACTAATATTTCAAAGAACGATATCTGGCACTGCCGTGGCACTTACCTAGGTGATTCGGTATCAAGTCTACCACCTAGTCTACACTGGACCTACGTCCAGGACTTTAGGTCATGATGTGATAGAATACGGTGTTTAACAACATTCACAGGCCCTCCGTGAAAAGGAGAAGGGTGACTGGCGCAAGCTGACCCTCGAAGAGAAGAAAGCGCTGTACCGCAGCTCCTTCTGCCAGACCTTCGCCGAGTTCCAGGCGCCCACGGGCGAGTGGAAGGGAGTCGTCGGCTGGGGCTTGGTGCTGGCATCCCTCTCCGTTTGGGTGTACATGGGAATGAAGCTGTTTGGTGAGTTGTGGATTTATTGGTGTATTGAATTGAAACCAATTTTATGGAATGTTTCGATTAGTTTCTCTACTAAACTGTTGAGTGATTAGTTACAGATCATAAATAAATATCCACTGACATTCACACAGTGCCCTCTAGCACCAAGTTCAGCATGAAGCCTGTAGTATGGGTACTTGACATACTTATATACATTTTTCTTTGGAAATCACCCAGACCAAAAACAGACATTCATGCATACAAATGTTTGTACAGTCCGGGGATTGAACAAGGAACCTTTGGTGTAGTAGTCACTCTAAACAAACATGGTGTAATGTTAATATTTGAGTTGTGGATTTAAAAGGTGTTTTATTTCATTGGATTGAAACCGATTTATTGTATTGGATATAAACCATTTTTCTCTAGATAATAAATATATGCTGACAATAAAATGCAATTAGATGCATAGAGAAAGAGGAAAAAATTTTGAGATTATTCTAAAGCCTTATTGTTGATATGCATAATACTGTACAATGCATGTTTAAAATTTAATTACCAGTATGCTATAATCAGTGAAACAAAAATAGCTAGATTAAATCAAAGTTTCGAATTAGTCCAATCAAATTTGAAATAAAGCTACCACTATTAATTGATTGATCAAAATAACGGCCATGATAAGTAGATAATAACCATCTTAACCAGAAGAATTTAGATTCATAAGTTGACGACCCATTTGATGTTGTGGTTGAGAGGTCGGCTGCAACACCAAGGGTTCCGGGTTCGATCCCTGGGCAGTACAAACATTTGTGTGCATGAACATGTCTGTTTGTAATGGTCTGGGTGTTTTCTATGTATAATATGTACGTATTTACATTAAAAAAATGTAAATAAGTATATTTATCCGTTGTTTAGTACCCATAATACAGGCTTCACGCTTAACTAGGGGCTAGATGGCGCTGTGTGAATGTCAGTGGATATTTATTTATTTATCGTAAGTGTTATTTGTGGGCTTAAATTAAATACTTATTTTGATTTTGTGTACTAAGAATGTTCAATATATAATGATGTATGTATGATGTAATGTGCAAACATCTACTGACTAAACCTGACACATTCTGTCACTTATGTAATATGTTACATGTGTAGTAGATTATATAAATAAAATAAAATATAAAATAATTTGAAATAGATAAGATAAGATAAAAATTCTTTATTGCACAGAAGAGAAAAATAATATTTATTTTTATTTATTTGCGTAAGAACACATTACAGGTAACAGTTTGAGAGAGTACAAAATGTTTATATAAGAAATATAAGACTAACTATCACCTAAAAACATGCATCCCTGTCATGATAACTCGGTTACACAAAAGAAACGAGAGAAGAGAATCGTGTTACACAAAATGCCATCAAGGCTAGGCATATATATAATGCGGTAGCTTCATTTGACATACATAAATGTTCTATAGGGATCTAAATTAAATACATAATTATTTTTTTTTTTGATAAATAGAAGTCAGTCATAAAGGGCCGCTAGAGCCTCTTAAAGACATTTATTTTAGGGTTGAAAATATCAATATCATGATTTTGAGGAATATCATTGTATTGGACACATCCGGACTATTGGGTTATAAAAAGACGTATTATTGCGGTAAACCTGAAGGGAAAACAATTTACGACTACGTGTTCTATTGTAGGTATTAAACTTCAATGCTGATAAAAGTGGAGGAAATCTATATGTGAATTAAGGATTTTGTGTAAATGTATAAGTTCAGACTGTTTACGTCTTACTTCTAGTGTTGTCATGTTGAATTTATTTAATCTATCTTTATATGTGCCTAATGCACGGTGAAAGCCCTGTCGGTAAGAGAGAATTTTAAGGAATTTCTTTTGCAAAGATTCAATGCGCAGACTATGCACAGCATAGAAGGGTGACCAAATAATAGACCCATATCCAAGTTAGTTCTGACAGTGTTTGTATAAGTATATGATGGCACTAGACTTCCTGAAAACCCTCGTATTCCGCATTACAAAACNCTAAATAAAATAAGTCTCACTTTTCGAAAACATTAACAGTAGTTTTAAAGTTATAAAATACTCTATCACCTTTGACTTTCAAACAGGGCACTGGCAGTTTTTCAATCACATCTGTGTAGGGCACATCAGCAACATCATGTTCATCAATTTTGAATAGTTTTCCTTCTTGTCACATACTTTAAGAAATTTAACAGACAATTCTCCTTCTTCATCATCAAAAGACGAACAAATTGCAGCATAGCGGTACTTTTTTTTTTACCATAAATTTTACTAAAACGTAATCACCGCTGCCATAGGTCACTTTCAATTTATCTTCCAAATCCTCACTTATACCTGCTTCTACAATATTTGTATTTTTACGTAGATTTGCTAAAGGAATATCCTCTTCAGAATCTGTGTTGTAAAATTTAGCAACATTCAAAGGTTTTGATTGGTTTGTAAATTGAAGTGTTCCTAATTTGTAGTGATCACAAGTTGAGTTACAGAAACAACTGAGTGATTTCATAATCAGTTTATTTGGAAAATATACATTGCCAGTAACTTGATGCACTTGTATGTGCCTTTGAAAGATTTAAAGTTACTTTCATTCTCCCTGATCAGGCTTTGTACATTCTCAATATCAGTATCTTCAATAACTGAAATCTTTATTCCAGAGCAACTTTCACGCAAAGTATTAGCAAACATGTTTAAATCAGTTATATCAGCATTCTGTGCAATACTTTTGTCTGCAATTCTCTTGCAAGTTGCTCCCACTCCATCTGGAGCTCCTTTACCATGACCTGCTTCATGGTAGTTCCAAGAAAACGCCATTATATTTGGAAAAAACTCTTGAATTTTGCAGGCCAGAATGAAAAACATCGCTTTATTTCTGTATTGAGTGACAGGCCCATCGCTCAAAAAGTGAATATTTTCTATGGTTACCGGCAAAGATAAGAGCACTGGTTGTAGATGAGCCCAAATGGCTGCGACATTGTGAGCTAAATTTAAAGAAATAGTGCAATGAGAAGTAGTTGAATCTTTTGTGTAGACAACCACGTATGCATAGAGATTTGCGTACGGAACCTCCAAAATGATATGCTTGAATTTCCTGGTTACATTTAGTACTGAAATTTTCTGAAAAATCCATATGTATGACTACGTCTTTTCTGTTAATGATTGCTTGAGAGATTTGATAGTATTATACTGGTGAACAATATTAACTTCGTGTTGAAACAATTTTTGCAGATCATTTTGCAGTTGTATTATCAAATCTCGCGGCCTCATACTCGTCGTCTCTTTTTTGTACTTTGAAATAATACGTTCTTTTTTGTTTTAGAAACTGTAATCGTTTCCTTTCCGTGTATCCACTGTTGAACTAAGATGTCTTGACTGTTATCGAATTCAGCATAGGTAAAACTTTAGTAGAGCATTCATTGCACTGTCTCAATAAACATTTTTCTAAGTAGCGATTACAACATAGTATCTGTAAACCTGATTGATGGTTGTCGAATCCAAGAATCTTTGCCTTTTTTAAAGCTGATAATTTTAGGTTGATATTTTCATGTAAAATACAGGCACAAGTATCACGATCTGTAAGTTTAGGAGGTACAACCCAAAATGGACGTAACTGACAAAAGAATGTGTATCCGATTTTAAGGGCATTTGTATCAAGAAACTTTTTATGTAAATTTTTTAAGGAGTCTAATAAATACCTTTTCTGTTTTTTAGTTCTATTGCGAGTTATACACTCCTTTTTTCCAGCTGCAGCGCGGCTATTACTATCATCTTCATAAAATCTCTGAACCATCTGGACAACTCTGTTTCTCTTATCTTTCAAGTTCTTTTTAGGAATACGGGGTCGAAACTTTTTATGTGTTAAAGAGCTGGAACTGTATCGCCAAAGTTTATATTTTTCAACATTTGGGCCCGACAAAAGCTGTTTGAAATTTGACTTCTCTTGATGAGTTTTAGCTTTTGAAATATTTTCCGTAATTTGAGCTTCCAACACTTCGCCAAACAACGCCTTTTTCACAATTTCTCTTCTTTGATTAGGATCTTCTGCTAGTTGTTCAATTTTACTTTTAGGTGTGAGCAAATTCTTCGATTTCTTAATTTTTTTCTTCAGTCTACTATATTTCTTCAGTTGAGTGTTAAGCTTCTTTTTTAAATTGGCAATTATTTGACATTTTTTCTGCAAAAGTTTATTTCTTTTCTTCCGTTGAATTAGGCTTCTTCTTTTAGCTTCAACTTGTCTAAGGTCGTCATTTACATTTTCATTGTAGATCAGCAGTTCTGGAGCTACAGGTTCTCTGATAGATTCATCGTCAGATGAAGGTGGGGTATTTTCAACAACAAAATTATCACAAACTTTTTGAAGTTTTAGGTTCTTTCTATAATCAGATGAGTACTTCTTCCACTTCTTTTTTATTTTCCTATGTTCACGTGAGGTCATATCCTTGACAAACTTTCGTTGACCCTTCTCCTTCTTTTTTAAATACTTTAGTCTTTCTTTCTCTTTGTGCTGGGCTAATAAAACTGGATCACTTTTAATTTTCTCTAAACGAGCTTTTGCAGCAGCTGATTTTTTTATGGCTATTTCTTCTTTGGATAATTTTGGTTTCTTTTTAGGCGGCATATTGCTATAAAATAGATAACAACAATTTATTAAATTTCACCAATAATTGTCAATATTCTATAAGGATTAAACAATATATTTCGTTGTAGTACTGTTATTATAATAATAAACGTCAGTCCCTAACCACTCGCATCAGTCCCTAGCACCTTCAAAAGCTAGGGCCTGATGGGCTAGGGACTGACGATTCGGACTAAAATTAAACATAAAATTCTGTTGCAAACAATACTATGAAGTTTAATATGATTTACCGAACGAAACCGATATGTTATTTGTAAATATTGATTAATTTATAATAATTTCATATTAATTACAATAAAATTACTTACCTAGGGACTGACCAAGTGACTGGATCCAACACGTGATGACCCACGAACTGCCGGGTTTGCACTGATTTAAAAAATGTCCGCCGCAAAGCGAGTGTTGTCTGCGGATAACTTCATGTAATACTTTAAAATTCACTAGTATTATTCAACGTTCATTGAAATTATGCCGCGAAATTTTAAAATTCGTAAGTGGCTAGGGCCTGACAGAATAAAGTTGAGGACACTAAACTCATTTGAGGAAAAATAATTATTGTTTATTTAAATTACAAAATATTGACATAATTAGCTTCGAGTACTAAAACATTTTAAAAATTATTAATTAAAATAAGTATAACTTAAAATCTTGTTAAATATGGATACCTAAGCACAAAATTTCGTAGGTCGGACATGCCTAGGGACTGACATTTGGGGTCTATAAAACCGATTTTAGAAATATAATATAATATCACTTGTAACATAATTTGAGAGATAAATAAAACACATTGTGAACTGTTATTTAACAATTTTGGTAGTAAATAATTATTAATTATTTCAAGTGAAATGTGCTGCGGAAATAGAGTTGCCTATTTTTGAAAACACCAAGTATATTTATCCGTTGTTCATACCCATAATACAGGTCACGCTTAACTAGGCTAGATGGCGCTGTGTGAATGTCAGTGATATTTATTTATTATCGTAAGTGTTATTTTTGGGCTTAAATTGAATACGTACTTTGATTTTGTGTACTAAGAATGTTCAAATTAATGATGTATATATGATGTAATGTGCAAACATTCTACTGACAAACCTACACATTTGTCACTTATGTAATATGTTACGAATGTGTATAGATTCATATAATATAAAATAAAAATAAAATAATTTGAAATATATAAGATAATGATAAAAATTCTTTATTGCACAGAAGAGAAAAAAATAATAATCATACAACACAACAAGAAACAAAAAAACAAGTACTATACAGTCTCACTATGTATAATATATGTAAAATTTTAATTTATTTATTAAAAGGCAATAATGTAAAAGAGTATAGATTCGTGATATGCTCACAAACAATCGAAAGTGTTCCGAATGCAGTGACAGCACACATATACATGTTTCGAATTAGCGTACATTTACCTTAACAAAGAGTACAAACTGTACTCTCTTCGGCGGTTCGTTTTTGAGGCACGGATGGCGTATCTACCTTTATATATACAGAATATCATTGTTAAAGGGCATATATTAGTGCCCGTTGTGGTAGCCTTTGAGTATAACAGCAACTTGATATGTTACTTTTAATTTCACTTAAAATTATGAATGATATCATCGTTTGTTCTGTTGGTTGCCCTTAAATAAATAAATATTTCCAGTATACAGCCCGCTGCCCGACACGTTCAGCGAAGAGAAGCAGAAGGCGCAGCTGAAGCGTATGTTGGACCTGAAGGTGAACCCGATCGACGGACTCGCCTCCAAATGGGACTACGAGAACAACCGCTGGAAGTAAATTGGGACTGGGTGAGTGATTCACGCATTAATAACTAGCATTAGGTTACCACCTAGATTACTCAGTCCCTGAGTACTGAGGACTGAGTTATCTACATACAGGTCTCGTCAAACTTTTTCACACAAGCCGATGCGCAGTTAAAAATCATACATTTGTACTTGACTATACCTGCGCAGTAAGCCCAATCTCTTCATAGCTATATTGTGCGGAAGGCCTGTGCCCTGTAGTGGGCCGTTATAGGCTGACAATGATAAATATCCACAGACATTCACACATCGCCATCTAGCCCCAAGTGAGAAGTCTGTAGTACTAAACAACGGATAAACATACTTATATACATTTTTTTTTGTAAATACATACATATTATACATAGAAAACACCCAGACCATTACGAACAGACATGTTCATGCACACAAATGTTTGTACTGCCCGGACCCTTGGTGTTGCAGTCGACGTCTCAACCGCTACACCAAATGGGTCGGTGGGATGATGATGATGTAATATAATTTGGTAATTTTGTTTTTAGATATCGCGGTGGTGCTATGCCTGCGGCCAGCTGCCAGCTTTCTTCGGGTAATAGAGTAGACAAATGTAATATAAGCGAAATAACTCTGTAAGATAAAATAAAAATACAAATCACGATTCCAATTGGTCTATTTATTTGTTGTTGCCCATACATAAAAAAATTGTCACCTAAACATTGTCATCATCATCAGCTCATTAAACGTCCCCACCGAGCGGCACGAGCCTACCCGTATAGGGTGATAAAACAACTCCTAAACATTGTGGAACTCCTTAAAATTAAGAGCGTCGGTGGCTCAATGGGTGTAGACTGTTGCCTTCCTACCGGGAGGGCGCAGGATCAAATCCCGCCACGTACCAATGAGTTTTCGAATTTTCGAAATTATATGTACGTTATCCGACGCTCTTACGGTGAAGGTAAACATCGTGAGGAAACTGCGCACGTCTGCGAAGAGATTCGCAGCAGAGAGAAGTCGGCCAATCCGCACTGGGCCCGCGTGGACGATTAAGGCCTAAACACCCTACGAGGGTAGGCTCGTGCCCCTCGGTGGGGACAATTAATGAGCTGACGATGAAACATTGTGGAAAAGTAATAAACGATTGATTGATTGAAAAATAACCACTGGCGCCATCTAGCTCCAAATTAAGCATTTAATATGTGTACAAGGTACTGTAGGAAAAAAAAGACTAATAATAATCGGAAACAACTTTTTTATTTTCTTATAAAAACAACATTCCAACATAAATAAACTATTTATCCACTGAGCGTTTTATAAAACACAATAATTATAGTGAACATAGCACAATACTGTGCCGACATTTTATTTATCTAGGTAATTCATTACGTTATATACTTTTAGTAAATACTTAGATTCTGGGAAAATTTAACATGAATATACTACTTTCGGTTCAGGTATAATCATTAGTTTAAATGATGTTTTAAATATTTTAATGTGTAATGAACAGTCACAAGTCTTTTTGGCCACACACTGGACACTTCGAGAATCTTCGGCAATTCTGACCATTATTGAAACTAAAACGGACTTTGTTACAAAGCATTAAAGTGCAAAGTATAGTGCACCATTTATCCGTCTCATAAGCACGACTGTAAGTCATGGTATGGCGTCCGACCAATACCGCTGCAAGAAGACGCGCTACGCGTAGAGTATGGCGACTGGTATCAGCATTCCCACGCTTATAAAAATTACGCAGGTACGTCGGTGTGCCTTATAATCTGTGTACTTTGAAAAGGATCTGCATCAGCAGTATAGTCGTAATCGATTTCCAGATTTTCAGACAGAAATGTTTAGCATTCAATCATAAAACGAAGTAAAATAATTAACATTAGGCATGTATTTTAAATTTTATCAATAAAATAAATAATTTACATTAGGTAAATGTTTGACATTTCACAATAAATTCACGCGTCATCACACGGCAATACTTTCCGTTTTGTATATTTCTTCCATTTAGTACGTAGTTGTACTCGTAGAACTTGTGACTGTTCGTTAAACTTTAAAATTTACTTTCAAAATTCGTTTTAATTTACAAAAATACTGACGGACAGGTAGGAATAACCTACTCACATTTAGTTTACCTACATTTTATTATAGTACATACATCCAATAAGGTTACATCCTCATTTAAAATACAGTAAAACATCCAATATTCAATACAAATAATATTTAAAAAATAAAAACACCTATCACATTTTTTTATATTAAGTCTCAACATCGATCGAACATCTTTTATTTATTTAGATACTAAAATCTACATTATAGAAAGAATTTTTAGAATGAAGTTTAAGATTATTTGCTTTTAAAGGCGAAAAATTTTAAGATATGGCGAAACCTGAAATAATTCGTACCTACTCTGGGGAGTTTCACGACTAACTGCGTCAATTACATCAATATGCACTAAAATATAGCACGATTAGAATCAACTGACTAGGTTACATTGGCGAAAATACAATTATCCACTTAAATATTAGGTACATTTGCTTAAAAAATTAATTTCGCTTATTCACAAAAGTAACAGTACCTAAGACAAAGTACTTAAGACAAAGAATGTTGACAGACAGACCAACGGAGCTACTTTTTAAAAATAAAGCAATTTTGTATGGCAAGTTTATCTATCTCCACCAGTGGACTGCTATAAATTGACAACAAAAGAGAATTATAGCAACAGTACGCAAAATTGCCAAAAGTCGAGTATAGTTATTGTGTAAAAGCCTGAATAAGTAAGTTGATCACTTATGACCTTCCCTTCTCTTAACCCATTGAACGCCGGGAATCCAGACACCATAGAATATCTGTTGTGTCTGGCGCCTTAAGTCACTTAAGTCGTCATTGGCGGCCGAAGGGTTATAAAGGTTTAATTTAAATTAATATTACCTGCTCAAAACGATAGGTGTAGGTTTGGCTAAGAGAATTATAATACTCCTAAATTTAGGCATATTAGTTTGACTGGTCATTTTAATGTCACTAATATCTATGTAATTAAAATAAATAGTCTAATTCTCATAGATTCTATTCGAAACACGTTAAATATTGATAGTTATATAGTACCTATATAAATAACTATAGCTTCTCATATATAAACAAATAGGTTTTTTTATACAATTTTACATAATATATTTAAGGAGACTTAAAAATACTTTAAAATATCTTTCTATTTTGAATGACAATAATTCACATCATACATGTTTATTTATCTGTGGCAAACTAAATATGTATGTCACATATACATATATGTATTTTTTTCTATTTTAAAGCTACTGTTCATAGAGATAACATTTAAAGCGTTATAGAAATATACAGACTCGATACACCAAGCACTAAAATATAGACTTTTCCTTATAATAATCATAAGAAAATTGTCCAGAGAAAATACTCCGCACTGGGACCATAGAGGGAGATTTAACGCTTTACAGACAAATAGTTCTATATTCAAATTGATTTCGTTCAACCCATTGATTGCCTGGAATCCAGACTACAAAACGTAATGTTTTTAACGCCTTAAAATGTCATTGGCGTTCTAAGGTTTAGAACTGACTAAAGTTGTTATGAGAAAATTTACTAAGATACACAATTAAATATATAGTAGTTATATGTAGGTACATTATTTTTAATCGGTCCTTTGAGTTCTTGAAGGCGTTATTTGTATTGAATAATTAGTTCCATGTAGGCACCTACATTATCTTTTTCATGAAAGAAGGCATAGGTGCCATTAGCTCGGAGGTATAAGACTTCTCCGAGGCCATTAGGTATAAATTATAATAAACAACAAAAAATCTTCCACATATGGCCCAACTTTAATTAAATACTCTAAGAAATAACATCTTCAATTATTAGATAATATTCAGTTTTTCATATTTTTTATGATATTTGACGAATAGATGTAGTTAGGCTTATTTTCAAAAACCTGTAGGTATTATCTAAACATTACGCACCATTATGATGTTCTTTTTCATTAAAAAAACATGTTTTAGTTTCATTTTCTAAATTACCTAATGGATATCCAAAAGACTAACATTGAAATAAATGATTGAAATGAAACATTTCAAACGTATTCAATTAATTATTAAATATAATACTTTTCTCACAGTAATATCTACTATGTATAGTGCTATAATAAATACATTTTGTTGGTATAATATCCAATCGACTATGACAAACGTAGCTCAACATAACTCACATTTTTTAGATAGTTATGCTTAACAGTACTTAAAGGATGCTTTATTTAAGATTAAACTTAAGCTTAAATGGTTTCGTAGCAATATTTCGCTCATAATGTCACAGCTCTATACATTTTTACTTTTTTGAAAGGTACTCTGTACGGCTATAAAAACTTAGATTAAAAAAAACAGTCGCGAAACCCATTATTAAAGTTTGGGATTGCTTTGTTACAGCATATTTTGGTAGTCCAAAGCACAAAAAAATTAAATGTTGTGTTTTTATGAGCTCATCAGCCATTTAAGTCGATTGGAACAGGCAAATAGCTTCTTTATTCCAAACGAGCATGTATTCACTCGTACAATACATTTTATCAATAAATACACACTGGAAGTTAATTTTGGCTTACATCAACCTTATTATTTGTGACTGCTAATTTATATTTATAAGTAAAAAGATATTTTAATATGTTTTTTTGCCTGCCAAAGTTATTTAAAACAATTCTTTATCGTATTTAAAGTAGATTCACGAAAGATGACCGTTGTGCTTGAGTATTTTTTATCCCTTTGGAGATGCGGTTGCGGCGGAAATTCTTGTATTTTGTTTAATAATTCTATTACACTCTCATTAAAATATTCTTAATCTTGCGCAGAAGGCCGCCATTAGTTGTCAACTTTCGTGAATCGTACTCTTACATATAGCAGTATATTTAAATACAACCAAAAATCTCTTTAGTAGAATTATTTTTCTCATTGAACTCTTTTTACTTATATCAAACTCAATCAATTCACAATTTTTGTTCCAAATGTAGTTAATCTTTATCGTTTTCATTAATCCAAGAACAACATAGTTATTCTAAATACCTACTAAAAATACTGAGTTGTAATACAGTATTAACTCTGAGAAGCAGATTTCTTTCAATAAACATTTTGTCAATTTGTTTTCCTTTCTAAGGTCATCTCGGACATTGTTATACAAATAACTAACTCAAGGGTACATTTTCCGATTTATGCGATTTTCAATCCAGAGTTTAGAACCCAACTTCTTTCGTCAAAAGCGAAAAATGTGAAATATTCTGGGTGATTTCAAATAGTATGATCCCTATTTTTGGTTATAAAACTAGTAACGAGTAAAGCAAGTCTGCTTAAAACTGATAGTAAATTACTTCTGCTGTGTAGTCACACAATCGGAAAACAGAAAGTGTATTTGCTAACTGGTGACAAACATGTTATAGTCACGACAGTCACTGCAACTAATTCCTAAATAAATAACATAAAGTAGTAAAACTATTTAAAAATGTCTAAACTTCAAGTTTAATTGTGACAATAGAGATCTCATTGATTTACTCAATTCGACACGGTCAACCCTTGATACTTGAAGATCTTTTAACTGAAGACAAGCTATTGGTATCGTTTATTAGTGTTTGCATTATTTCATCAGATGTTCTTGAAGTCTAATACGAAATCGTCTCATATACCAAGAAATTTCTGACCCTTGCCGATACCTAAATGCTAAAGAAATAATTTGTGTTCTTTTGTCGTTGCAATCAACACTTAACATAAGTTACAGTTGTTTATTTGTCTTATTTTAAAATGATTGCTTTAGTGTGCCCACGATTATTTTCCTTCTTCAATTCAATTCTGATTGCTATTAAAGTTATAGGGAAACATTTTGGACGAACACAAACTATCTCCCTTCAAAAAGCAATTAGGTTCGAGGAAATTTCTATATCCTTTGGAGTGTAGATCGCATAGCCAGTATACTCTGATCCCTAGCAAGGACAACCAAATTCCCTGCCAGGGTCCTGACCCCACTAGTCACGGAAGGGGAACAAACCCCCCATCCCGCCTGCGTCCCAGTCTGCGACTTCCACCGGGCCGAAGCATTCGTCGAAGAACTGCTCCATTGCTTTGTGAAGGTGGTATGATGAACGCTCGAAGTCGTGCCCTTCATCTGGGTATACCTGTAGATTGGAAATAAAGTTGAGTAAAATTAAACAATTTTATGACTTACGTTGATTGGTAATTTGGGAAACTTGTTGTTAATCAAACAGGTGGATTGTATTACAATTATTCAAGGCTTGTTTTCAAGATAGACTGCCACGGTCAGCCTCTCGTTATTAGTAGGTCAGCAGTACCTATCCTGTCTTATTCCAGACGAAAATATTATAAGTCAAAAAATTTCACTGTCAACGAATGGACAAATTCTCTCCTGTTTCTTTTATTTCATGACGAGTTTACATTTTGTTTCAGTCGCAGGATGATTTTCTCATCGGATTTCTGCATCGCTTACGTTACGCTGACGTAACGTATTGGCCAGAGTTTCTTTCGATGGTCAACTGGATGTACCACATCTCGCAGAGATTCGTTTTGTTCCAAATTGTGTTGGGTGGTACTTATACAATCCTGATGGTAGTTTGGTGAGCTTAAGCACGCGCTTTGGCGCGCATGCGGTACCTGGTGTGTGTAGAGGGCGCGCGTGCGGTACCTGGTGTGTGTAGAGGGCGCGCGCGCGGTACCTGGTGTGTGTAGAGGGCGCGCGTGCGGTACCTGGTGTGTAGGGGCGCGCGTGCGGTACCTGGTGTGTGTAGAGGGCGCGCGTGCGGTACCTGGTGTGTGTAGAGGGCGCGCGTGCGGTACCTGGTGTGTGTAGAGGGCGCGCGTGCGGTACCTGGTGTGTGTAGAGGGCGCGCGTGCGGTACCTGGTGTGTGTAGAGGGCGCGCGTGCGGTACCTGGTGTGTGTAGAGGGCGCGCGCGCGCACGAGCGCCCGGGCCAGCGCGAGCGCGTGCGGGGCGGGCGCGCGCAGGTCGGCGGTGGCGTGCGCGACCAGCAGCCGCCGCGGGGGCAGGTTGCCGGCGCGCCGCCACACCGCACCAGACCACGGGCTAGACCCCGACCCGCCGTAACGCTCCGTCCAGTACGAGTCTGTATTGTCAGTTATATATGTGGTTATTGTACTGGCTAATGATAGGGGAGGTAATGTTATAATTATAAATAAGATACCGTTATAATTATTTTTAAGGACATGTTGATAAATGTATATCATAATACCATCATACCAATTTGCAATTTGTAATCAATCTGAAAATATTAAAATGTGTCCGAAAAAAGAACCCTGTGGAACACCAATTTAGGTTTGAAAGCCGGACTACTTACTATTTTTAATACTTACCCTTTGCATACTAGAGAGATATTATTCTAGGAACTTAAACTCTCGCCATGACCTGAATGCAATTAAATTTGTATTTGCGTATAACTGAGATAAATTCAACGCAGTCAAACGCCTTTAAGAGATCGAAAAACACAGCAGAATCATTCTGTAAGTTTAACAGTTACACCAAAATGAACAAAATATGCAAAATCGAGTATGCAAGACTCCCGACTAGACCACTGGCTTTTTGTTAAATCAACCCATTACACAAATAATAAGTTTTGTTTTGACTTAGAATTTAAGTGTAGGACGGAGTGATACCATTGCCTCTCAGAAAACATGCGTGCGTTGTCATTCGTCGAGTCGGTGAGATTATCCAAATTTATCTTCCTCCTCCCTATTTTTTCATATCTCTATCTCTACTTTAAGGTTGGCAAAAGTCGCGTGCACAGATATTATAAGTTGGATTTGCAAGTCATTTGGAGTACAAGGAAGGATCTTTGAATATTTTGTCAATGAACCAAGTTAACGGGAACCACAGTGAATCCACTGCCAATAACATATATGAAGTGCATACCACTGGCTGTCAATGCTCTCGTATTCCTTCGGGGAACTCGTGCCCCTCGTTAGGGCCGTTCAATGAGCGAATGATGCACTCAAACTGTGCTAGGATGCAAGATCAAGTAGTGTCGGGTAGTAGTTTCGCAAGTCGGTGAGCTCGTGCCCCTCTTTGGGGATGTTCAATGAGCGAATGATGCACCCAAACTGTGCTAGGTTGTAAAACCAAGTAGTCGAGCATGTGGATACGTACTGTGGTGTCTCAAGTCGGTGTGCTCTTGCCCCTCGTTAGGGACGATAAATGAGCGAATGGTGTACCCAAACTGTGCTAGGTTACAAGATCAAGAAGTGTCGTGTAGTAGTGTTGCTAGTCGGTGAGCTCGTGCAGCTCGTTGGGGACGTTTAATAAGCTGAAAATGATGAACTCAAACTGTGCTAGGTTGTAAGATCGAATAGCCGAGCAGGTAGGATACGTACTGTGGTGTCGCAGGTCGGTGAGCGGCGCGACGGCGGCGAGGCAGCGCGTGACGTTGCGCGCGTCGTCGGCCGCGAGCGCCGCCGCCGCGCCGCCGCCGTAGCCGCGCCCCCACACGCCCACGCGGGACCGTCCACCATCTTCAGGTTGTCGCGCAGGTACCTGTCCACCAGTCCCTTGAAATGTCTGTTCGGTTGACGATAAGCCAAGCAACTAGGTGGAAAACTCCGTACTGAGTCGTCTAGGTACCACTACAGTGCCAGGTATCGTCTCGTGAAGTAGGAGTGTTTCGGAATGGGGGCACTGTAGCTTGTAAAATAACCGAGACCTAATTTTGTTGTCTTGAGTGACTAGCGCAGTGCAGCATTGATGCAGCAGCACAAATAGAACTGTTTCTATTGCATTGTGTCGCCTTTTGTCCGGACTTTTTTGAGATGAGGCGAGCGTTCGGATTTACATCGCTGTCTTTACTATCGACTAGGTATAATCTGCTTGAATCGGCATGAGCAAGCAACTATCGCAACGGTCGATCGTCAGATGGGTGACCGAAAAAGATTATCTCGAGTCCCTCTATGCATCGGAAGACACGTTAGGGCGTTGGTCCCGACTACAATCTTAACATAGTAGTCGGTGTTAACCAACAAATACGCAGTGGGCGCGTGATGGGTTTCGACCAAAATTTACTGTAGCATGGATGACTTCCGAAGCGCATAAGGGCTTGAAATATATTGTTCTACCAGTCCATTCTAATATTTGATCTATCGTGCCCTCAAATCTCATGAACTAACTTCACTTACAACGTGTCGCGTAGGATGTTTCAAAACCTGGTTAACTAGATCATTAAATTAGCTTTAATTATTAAACTTGCTATTATTATACAGGATAGTAAATATTAGACATAAGTTTGGTAAGAGATTACAATTTTTTCTTATTACTTACGATAGTACTGCAATTTGATCTTCAACATCTACCGTGAGAAGCTTATTGTATATATCGGTCCTCAGTTCTTCTCCCTGAAAATAAGAGTTTATCCATAAGGATATTTTGAAATGCCCTTGTGATGTTCTTCAATTACTTTTTTCCAATAAATAAATATATATCCGCTGACATTCAAACAGCGCCTAGCCCTATTGAGCGATGAGCTTGAAGTTAGGAATATCCTAAATTTAAAAATTAAGGGGAGATTAGTAACATCTCACCTGACCACCCGATCCCCTGGCGTCGATTTCAGCCACGATAAAGTTCCTCGCCGCCGCAAGATACCAGCTCCAGCCTGGCTTCCATCTCTCTGTCACCAGCTGACCTCCGGGCTGTGCAGATCTGTTAAATTTATTTTTCTTAAACATACTAGGTAGTAGATTCGATACTGAGTCGTCTAGGTAGGTGTCACGTCATCGCAATGCCAGATATCGTCCCGTAAAATAGGACTGCTTTGTTTCGGGATGAGTATACTGTAGTAAGTTAAATTACCGGGTATAAGATAATATCTGTCGTTTCGGGTGACGGGCGCACGACAGTTTTGTCAGAAAATGACAACGTACTATTATACATTTCCTTCAGTACCGCTTCTGTCATGGTCAGGAGTATCACTTAACAGTAAGCGAGCTGGCCATCCCGTACAATTATGACAAAAAAAATTGATTAAGACAAACTGAGCTAAACCTAAAAATACAGTTTTTGTATACAGGGTGATAAAACCGAGTTAACGCATTATGTTTTCCGTGTTTTTTTTTTTCCGAACTGACTACTGCTGTTGGCCGCAGATGGCCTTTACAGCTTCACCGGGCAAGTGGCGAGCGCAGATGGCTCTCAGCCTTAAAATTTACACAACGAGCCTAAGGGCGTCCCCGAACGGGACTCGAACCTCGGCTTAGGCCGTTGCGGGGGGGGGGGGGGGCTTGGTAGCCTAATATATGTTTGGGGTATTTTCCGTGGTATTCAACTAAAGTACAACCGCAGGGGCATACTTTTTGTGAAGTAGAAAAGGGGATGGTAATACTAGTTCCCGATGATCATTAATAATTGCAACAATATGTATGATACTCCAAACCATAATATGTGCAGTGGGTCGGAAACCGATAAATTAGAAAGTAAGCATTTATTTTCCATCCTCACTGCCCTACCAACACAACACCTATCTCCTGTACTTAATATTTTACAAGCAACCGTGTCCGAAACCGAGAATGCATACTCGTATTTCACAGGAAGATATCTATCACAGTGGTAGATACCATCTTAAGGGATTTAGTTCATGCCTTCTTTGNTGCGGTACCTGTCGTTAGAGAGGGCGCGCAGCGGTACCTGGTGTGTGTTAGAGGGCGCGCGCGCGCACGAGCGCCCGGGGCAGCGCGAGCCGTGCGGGCGGGCGCGCGCAGGTCGGACGTGGCGTTGCGCGACCAGCGCCGCGGGGCAGGTTGCCGGCGCCCGCCACACCGCACCAGACCACGGGCTCGACCCGACCCGACCGTAACGCTCCGTACCAGTACGAGTCTGAAGTGCCAGTTTTATGTGGTTAATGGGTGCTGGCTATGATATGGGAGGTAATGTATATAAATAAATAAGATACCGTTCATTAATTTTTAAGGACATGTTGATAAATGTATATCATAATACATCTACCAATTTGCAATTTGTAATCAATCTGAAAATATTAAAATGTGTCCGAAAAAAAACCCTGTGGAACACCACATTTATGTTTGAAAGCCGGACTACTTACTATTTTTAATACTTACCCTTTGCATACTAGAGTAGATATTATTGCTAGGATTAAACTCTCGCCATGACTGAATGCAATTAAATTTGTATTGCGTATAACTGAGATAAATTCAACGCAGTCAAACGCCTTTAAGAATCGAAAAACACAGCAAAATCATTCTGTAAGTTTAACAGTTACACAAAAGAACAAAATATGCCAAATCGAGTATGCAAGACTCCGACTAGACCACTGGCTTTTTGTTAAATCAACCCATTACAGCAATAATAAGTTTTTGTTTTTACTTAGAATTTAAGTGTAGGAGTGATACCATTGCCTCTCAGAAAACATGCGTGCGTTGTCATTCGTCGAGTCGGTGGATTATCCAAATTTATCTTCCTCCTCCCATTTTTCATATCTCTATCTCTACTTTAAGGTTGGCAAAAGTCGCGCACAGATATTATAAGTTGGATTTGCAAGTCATTTGGAGTACAAGGAAGGATCTTTGAATATTTTGTCAATGAACCAAGTTAACGGGAACCACAGTGAATCCACTGCCAATAACATATATGAAGTGCATACCACTGGCTGTCAATGCTCTCGTATTCCTTCGGGGAACTCGTGCCCCTCGTTAGGGCCGTTCAATGAGCGAATGATGCACTCAAACTGTGCTAGGATGCAAGATCAAGTAGTGTCGGGTAGTAGTTTCGCAAGTCGGTGAGCTCGTGCCCCTCTTTGGGGATGTTCAATGAGCGAATGATGCACCCAAACTGTGCTAGGTTTAAAACCAGTAGTCGACATGTGGATACGTACTGTGGTTCTCAAGTCGGTGTGCTCTTGCCCCTCGTTAGGGACGTTAAATGAGCGAATGGTTACCCAAACCTGTGCTAGGTTATAAGATCAAGAAGTGTCGTGTAGTAGTGTTGCAAGTCGGTGAGCTCGTGCAGCTCGTGGGGACGTTTAATAAGCTGAAAATGATGAACTCAAACTGTGCTAGTGTTAAGATCGAATAGCCGAGAGGTAGGATACGTACTGTGGTGTCGCAGGTCGGTGAGCGGCGCGACGGCGGCGAGGCAGCGCGTGACGTTGCGCGCGTCGTCGGCCGCGAGCGCCGCCGCCGCGCCGCCGCGTAGCCGCGCCCCCACACGCCACGCGGGACCGTCCACCATCTTCAGGTTGTCGCGCAGGTACTGTCCACCAGTCCTTGAAAATGTTGTTCGGTTGACGATAAGCCAAGCAACTAGGTGGAAAACTCCGTACTGAGTCGTCTAGGTACCTACAGTGCCGGGTATCGTCTCGTGAAGTAGGAGTGTTTCGGAATGGGGCACTGTAGCTTGTAAAATAACCGAGACCTAACTTTGTTGTCTGAGTGACCGGCGCAGTGCAGCATTGATGCAGCAGCACAATAGAACTGTTTCTATTTGCATTGTGTCGCCTTTTGTCCGGACTTTCTTGAGATGAGGTGAGCGTTCGGATTTACATCGCTGTCTTTACTATCGACTAGGTATAATCTGCTTGAATCGGCATGAGCAAGCAACTATCGCAACGGTCGATCGTCAGATGGGTGACCGAAAAAGATTATCTCGAGTCCCTCTAGCATCGGAAGACACGTTAGGGCGTTGGTCCCGACTACAATCTTACAATAGTAGTCGGTGTTAACCAACAAATACGCAGTGGGCGCGTGATGGGTTTCGACCAATTTACTGTAGCATGGATGACTTCCGAAGCGCATAAGGCTTGAAATATATTGTTCTACCAGTCCATTCTATATTTGATCTATCGTGCCCTCAAATCTCATGAACTAACTTCACTTACAACGTGTCGCGTAGGATGTTTCAAAACCTGGTTAACTAGATCATTAAATTAGCTTTAATTATTAAACTTGCTATTATTATACAGGATAGTAAATATTAGACATAAGTTTGGTACGAGATTACAATTTTTTCTCATTACTTACGATAGTACTGCAATTTGATCTTCAACATCTACCGTGAGAAGCTTATTGTATATATCGGTCCTCAGTTCTTCTCCCTGAAAATAAAAGTTCACCATAAGGATCTTTTGAAATGCCCTTGTGATGTTCTTCAATTACTTTTTTTCCAATAAATAAATATATATCCACTGACATTCAGCTCCTAGCCCCATATTGAGCGAGGAGCTTGAAGTTAGGAATATCCTAAATTTAAAAATTAAGGGGAGATTAGTAACATCTCACCTGACCACCCGATCCCCTGGCGTCGATTTCAGCCACGATAAAGTTCCTCGCCGCCGCAAGATACCAGCTCCAGCCTGGCTTCCATCTCTCTGTCACCAGCTGACCTCCGGGCTGTGCAGATCTGTTAAATTTATTTTTCTTATACATACTAGGTAGTAGATTCGATACTGAGTCGTCTAGGTAGGTGTCACGTCATCGCAATGCCAGATATCGTCCCGTAAATTAGGAGTGCTTTACACTACTTTGTTTCGGGATGAGTATACTCTAGTAAGTTAAATTACCGGGTATAAGAGAATATCTGTCGTTTCGGGTGACGGGCGCACGACAGTTTTGTCAGAAAATGACAACGTACTATTATACATTTCCTTCAGTACCGCTTCTGTCATGGTCAGGAGTATCACTTAACAGTAAGCGAGCTGGCCATCCCGTACAATTATGACAAAAAAAAAATGATTAAGACAAACTGAGCTAAACCTAAAAAATACAGTTTTTGTATACAGGGTGATAAAACCGAGTTAACGCATTATGTTTTCCGTGTTTTTTTTTTTTTTCCGACTGACTACTGCTGTTGCCGCAGATGGCTTTACAGCTTCACCGGCAGTGGCGAGCGCAGATGGCTCTCAGCCTTAAATTACCAACGAGATGTATTTTCCGTGGTATTCAACTAAAGTACAACCGCGGGGGCATACTTTTTGTGAAGTAGAAAAGGGGATGGTAATACTAGTTCCCGATGATCATTATAATTCCAACAATATGTATGATACTCCAAACCATAATAGGTGGATGCAGTGTGGTCGGAAACCGATAAATTTAGAAAGTAAGCCATTTTATTTTCCATCCTCACTGCCCTACCCAACACAACACACGGCAAATATCTCCTGTACTTAATATTTTTACAAGCAACCGTGTCCGAAACCGAGAAGTGCAATACTCGTATTTCACAGGAAGATATCTATCACAGTGGTAGATACCATCTTAAGGGATTTAGTATCATGCCTTCTTTGGTGGAAAGCTAAAGATGGTTGACGAATTAGACAAATAGAAGAGGTTTTTCCGGTGGCTTCTTACGCTAAACCTGTTGTGATTAATTTACTTACACTTGAAGAACGAGAGGCAGAGGAAGGTCATCTGTTTCTCTAAACCCTGGTGGAAGCAACAGCCGGACGCGAGCTTCTCGATTCGTTTGTACCTACACCAGTAAGGAGAATTAAATGTGTCACTTTTTAAATTTAAAAAAGTTAAATTCAAACATCAAGTTAGTGAAAGCTATTGTACTAAAACATAGTTATGGTTTTGAGTTTTTTTGTATCCTATCTACTATATATGGTAATAATAGCGTTTCAATCTATTTATGATTATAAGAACATTATGTGCGTCTGAACTATAATAAACAGACTTATTATTATTAGTTAAAATACACAGAAGTTGAGACAATGCCATAATTTAAGCAAGGAACTTTTACAGCGTGCACTGAATAATGAATTAACTAACTTATTTTTGTAATGAAATGTACATACAAAATATGTACAAGATATAGAAACACCCAAAGCAATATAGACATGGCCATTGACACAAATGTATGTAACGCCCAGGGAACGAACCCGGAACCCTTGGGTAATACTTAAGTATGTGTTTACCTCAACACGGAAGACCTTGACCTGGGGATGCGCGAGTGGGGCGAAGGCCTTCCTCGCGGGGGCTCCGTCCCACAGCAGCGCGCGCCGCCTGCCGCCCGCGCTACACACCCAGCGCGCCGGCGGGCCCGGGCCCAGGCACTCCTGCACATATAACACGTCACGCTGCGGCACCACACCTAACTGCCACTACACACACACTGCCACACGCACACACACTCAAAGCCATACACACACACACACACACCACACAACACACACACGCAAAGCCACACTCTCATACACACACATACACTGCAAGTTGAAAAGTGACTCGGACACTTGCAAATTCTGCGCAGAAATTAAATTAAATATCCACTGACATTTACACAGCACCATCTAGCCCCAAGTTAAGCATGAAACCTGTATTATGGGTACTAAACATCGGATAAACATACTTATATATTTTTTTTTGTAAATACATACATATTATACATAGAAAACACCCAGACCATTACAAATAGATATGTGTACATGAACAAATGTTTGTTCTGCCCGGGGATCGAACCCGGAACCCTTGGTGTTGCAGCCGACGTCTCAACCGCAACACCAAATGGGTCATCAAATTATATTGTTAATTAGTGCGATTTCTTACCTGGACGTAGTAGGAGAAGTTTTTGCTAAAGAATACTCTATTGTAGAGACACTCGGTGGGCAGGGAATCATTCTCATCGGCCACATGAGGCAGCACCGTTGATGTCGGCCATGCTGGTAGAGACGATGTAGAGTTCTCACTTTCCTGCAACAATTGTCAATGTCTTGTTGGATATCATCAGCTCACTCAACATCCCCGCCGAGGGGCATAACTTAATAAACGTAAAACCTACCCGTACAGGGTGTATAGGCCTTAGTTGTCCACGCGGGCCTAACGGATTGGTGGACTTCAAGCACTACCTTTGAATTTCTTCAAAGACGTACGCAGGTTTTCTCACGATATTTTTCTTAACGTAAGAGCATAAGGTAACGTAGATATTATTATTTTATGAAATAATAATATCTACCTTCCTCCAGATCGGAAGGCAACGGTCTACACCAAAGAGTTACCGGTGCGTCTTGTTAGGTGCGTGCCTATATAGTGAGAAAACACGATAGCCAGTTTCAGTCTTCCAGTAGCGTTTATAGAATAAATGTAGATAGGTACTTCATCAAATCTGTCAAACGGGGATACTCACCGGCTCTTCACTTGTAGGCTCCACAGTAGTGTCTACGAAAGGTTCGGAGTTCGGGCAGGTCAGACAGATCGGGGGCTCCGGCCATGTTGCCATGTCCAAAGGAACTTTTATCCGGTACAGGTGCCGCTCGCCGGCCTTCTCTGGAGCAGTTCCGATCACGTACCTGGAAACGTCAAAGCATATTAAGAGACTTTATATTTGACGCGTGAAGTTATTATGTTGGTAAACTGCAGAGCAAGATTTTCGGTGTCGAGTTGATTAGTAATAGCCACATTGCGTCACGCCAGCAGCAACTGTCTGTCACTGTATCCACGCCTAGACTGTACCAAATATAATGTATCATTACATTTTATTGTATTCGATTTAATGCCACCACATAGAACTTCGTTTTATCCCATTTTGCAAGTCACGTGGTTAATCACGAAATAATTCCATTATTTTTATACTAGTGTTAACAATTTAGATTTCTCATTAACATTTTCTTCCGCTCCAGTTTGCTTAGTTCCATTGCATTGCATTAATGCCAGTATTTTTTTGTGCTGCTAGTTTTTTACTGGTGCCGCATATGAAGGCGTTAGTCTACTTTATCTAAACAAGCCGTTTATAGATTAAATCCTTATTTAAATATTGCCGATATTTAGATATGGGTGAGAACATGAGAGGTGTGACGCAGAAATTATGGAAAAGAAAGCCTGCTCAGCTATAGGCGGAATAGTTTGGGTCGCCTGTTAATTTCATAAACACGCGAACCCGTGAATACGCATAAATCAGCGCTGAAGTTTGTCGCTTAATATTAATTGCCGGGCATGCTGCGTGGTGCGCGTGCGCTGTTCTGGTGGGTTGGCGTTGTGGGGTTGTCAAGTGATGATTGCTACATTGCGTTGGTGGTGCCGAGCCATGTAAGAGTGTTGAGTGTTCGCGTACGCTAAAGATGAATCGTAAGAGGTTATATCGGGGCGGTGTATGCTGGTTTAAAACTTTCCTGGAGTGTAAAGCAACTTAAGATAGAAATACAGAAAGTCAGAGCCGTGCAGGTGAGTAATGATATTGTAGCATATATTTGAGGTTTATTATCTTCCTAACTATCTGCGATAGTTGAATGTGCTACATTTGATATACGAAATTTTGTGGGTTATATTTTGTTATATGAGTCGCCACAATTGTTGGTTTTTGTGAACGCGGTAATGGGACATGTGTTCTGAAATTTGCGAAGTACTCGAAAGGTGGCTTAGAACTGACTAGGACAGCTCCGGAAATTTGGTCTTAATTGTGTATGGGTTGTCTGAGAGAAGTATCTGCAGGCTTGACCTGCTCGTAGATAATATGAAAGATGATAGTTGTATAAAATTCTTGTAGATGACATGAAATCGTGTCTTTTTTAACAATATTAACGGAAGCACGCGAACTCGTTCCCTACAGTCTTCTTATTACAACATCTGTGCAGGGTGTCTCAGGGAGCAGTACTTGGCCCAATTTTTTTTTTTTAAGTATAGTCACCTGAATATTGGATGTTCCCATAAATCAGTAGGGTTTTATTTGATTCTCCAACGCCATGAACATGCGTTTTCCAGCCCAGTGGCATCGCATGAAGTGAATCGAGGCGAGTCCTTTGTTGACGGCACTTACGTGTACACGTTGGGAATGATGTAATTTTATGGGACGCAGATGTGTGTGGAGAATTCTGTACAAATTAACAGAATAAATTCTATTATGTATGCGAGCATGATTGTGTTTCAGTGTTACACATGGTATTTTGTAGTTTAAAAAAAGGGTGTTAGTGTTTATAAATTGTGCGCGTGATATTAGAAGTAGGGTTAAAGATAGAAGTCGATGAGGTGGTTCATGAGACACTGACGAGACGGTGCGAGAATTACACGCCAATTAGTTTTAGAGTGTTCAGTTGTAGCAACGCGTGTTGAAGCGCTAGTTGTTAACGCTGTGTCTAGTGAGTATTCTATGCTATAGTCGCTGTTATGGTACTCACCCAGTATGCCCCAACAAACATCATAATGGAATGAATTTTCTATTATTTATCTTTGTATAGCTTAATCACACATGTTTTCTTGATGTGTTAAATCTACCTCCATCATTACAGGCCGAGCTCCCTAAGGTGTGGTGCGTAGTTTCATGTATCTGGTATAGTTTCAATTTGGGGGCATCATTTTTTTAATTTTATTTTTATTGCGTTGATGGAACAAATTACTATAATGTATCTAAATTTTTTACGTAGGATTCGTAGCCCTCTAACATTCAACTTTCAAACATCGTCTTCTCTTTCTACCTACGGGGGTGAACGCAGTAGACTTTAAGTATCAGCAGATCTGAAAGTTTGTTCTGCTGATTCGCACGTGAGACTGGATGGAGAGCACGGCTGCGTCTGGCGCGGCTAACCTATGTTCTATGACGTATAACAGGTAAGCAATTATTGCATTTTGCGTCTGGACACGCGTAGTCTTGAATGCTTTAGGGTAGCTTTTGATTATTCTTGAGCTCTTTGGTTTCGATAAATGCAAGCACATAAATTATGTGATTTCACAATACTTTTCTAAGACTAAAGGTTGTATGTTGTGTACTCTCATCATAATATTGAATAAATACTCAAGATTCATATTAGATAGATATATTTTTTATTGCACACATTAAGAAACAGCAAGGATAACTGAACAGAAAAATTACCTGCCAAATTAAGCGGCGCTTCACTTGCCTTGAAGGAATGTGTACTGCGTCTGTGACTCTATACTTCTGAAAAAAGAGGTTTTTCTGCAATTAATTTACTTAAATTTTGGCAATTGATATACGGAATTTAAGAAAGCAGAAGTAAAGAATATGTTCTCTTCCCGTGAGCGAAACTTAGAGAGTAGGATCATTGGTCGATTAATCTTAATCGACCAACTCGTATTTAAAAAGACGGCACTTATAATGAACTATAATATGTGCCTACTGTGGGCAATAACAGCGAATGCGGAACATGGATTGGACATTAATCTCGTTGATATTGACTTTATTATTTTTAATATTGAACTATTCATGTTGAAATGATCTGAAAGTAAGGAGTACAGGACAATCATGATATAGATTTATATTGTAGTATTATTAAGTATTTGATCCTTTATACGTAATGACTTTATCTGAATTAAAAACAAAAAATTTCCATCATTTTCAGAAACAAGCTCCGAATATTCTGTCGGTATGACAAGAAAAAAGCGAAGGACCCCCGGGGAAAGGGGGGTTTTTGCGGGCCGGGCCCCCTCTGCACGTTAGCGCGAGTGTGTCTGCCATCGGCTCTCAGCCTGGTCTTCGTCACGACAACGACATCGTACTATCAAGAGAGTAGCTCAAACGCTGGATCTGCCAGATCACGAATACTGGTTGGTAAAACTGACGTCTTCTTATCAAGAAAGTTGTTCACTCTGCTTTGAGCATAGTCGTTTGTGAACCATCTCCACTTTGTGCTACGCCTTGGGAGACATAAGGGTGTTATGTCTCTGGCTCTCTTCCGATATTATCAGCAGTGATATTGATGTCTGCTGAATAAAGTCCCTCTTCATTAACAGTCAGATACCTTGCTCGGTTCTAAGATTTTACGATGTCCAACATCGTCCAGCAACCGTGTTGCTTAGATCGTCTACTCGAGCAAGAGATGCTACATGCCTCTGCGGCCTCGAACCTCCACAGCATGTAAACTATCGACGAATTATGGAAGGCGTCCACTTTAGCCGTATGATCATTTGTTCCCGTACATAGGAGCTACGATACAGTGATTTTTTGGTGATATGATATGGCTGGGCGAAGCGAGGCAAACGGCTCACTCATAGTAGAATCAACATCTCCGGCCCCTGTACTATCTTGCTACCAGAAGACACACCTCATCATTAGTCGGAGAAGCGGCCATATAAATCTATGGACTAAATTATGAATTTGACATAAAAAATTGACCCCCCCCCCCCTGCAAATGTCTGATTTTGCCCACATGCAAAATTATGACCTCACTTTTAGTTGTAATTCCAGACATTGTTATTGTAAATCATAAGATACATGAAGAAAGTTTACAGTAAAATAAAGTATTCGATGAGTAAAATTGAGTTTTCAAAAGTCGACAAGCTCAATTCATTCACGAACGTGCGTTGATCACATTGAAGGGCATACTTTGATTATGGCCACCGCGATCAAACTAAACTATTTACTGACTAATCATCGAATCTGTTACTCCAGGCGTACAGGTGTATCTCAAGGCGTCCCGGACTCTGACGAGACGGAGGTATTGCGGCTGGACCGCGCGCTCTGGTTCAGCCCGGATTCGGCAGACGCCTCGCTCGCTCACGCCACCTACACGCACAGTCAAGTGCAGCAGCATAAGTACCCGTGGTACGGGTTGGATCAGCAGGAACCGCCAGCGAACCCCAGCATCAGGACACTGCGGTACCCTAAGGTAATACACCGACATCTTTATAAACTGTAGTTTTCTTGCTAAAATAAACGGGTCGAACTACCTCCGTGGTCTAGACCACTACCACTGAACTAGTCTGTGATGAGAGCATCGGTGGCTCAATGGTGTGGACTGTCACCTTCCGATCGGGAGAGGCAAGTTCAAATCCAAGCCACGACAATGTGTTTCGAATTTTCGAAATACAATGTACGTTTTCGACGCTTTGGCGGTGAGCCACACGATGTTCCTTCATCGGTCCAACCCTCCACGGGTAGGCCTCGCTGCGCCCTCCGTTGGGGTGTTTAATGAGGGTGACTATACTGATCAGAGGATCATCAAGGCTTAATCCCTAGGGGAGACCATATTTTATTTACTTAGTTTATTAACATTTAATTTAAACATATGATATGATTCTGAAGTAAATCATAAGTTTTACAAACTTTCCGTTGAATAAGATTGCATGCAAATTGTACGCGTAAATAAGCATCCTTACGAAAAGTGTTGATTTTTCTAGGAATGACAATTTGCGTTTTACTCTTATTATTTACGGTTGACATATAATACTTAAACTTTTGTGCGATATTCTGCCTTCAAATCAATCAATCAGCCAACATCTCGTCCACTCTGAACATAGGCCTCCCTAAAGGAGCGCCAACACTTCGATCTGAGCACTCGCATCCATCTCCGCGGCAACCCTTCAGTCCATCAGACCACCGCGCCCAGGACGTCCAACTACGGCTTGCCCCAAAAGAGGCCGATAGATCCAATACCATTCCGGCTCACCGTGCATCGTATGTCTAGAGACATGGGCCAGCCGCAGGCTTACTTTACTAGATACTCAGGTCGACGAGTTAATTAAGTAATCATCCAACGAATTTTGTAAGAGTCCTCCGCGAGTATTTTCATAATAATTGGAATTAATATATTGATCAATTTCATTTTCAGGTGACACGAAAGAATCCCTGGTCGACGGTTTAACCAGTGTCACCTGAAGACTCCGAAGTTCTTGTTCCCACATCCTATACAGTTCAATTCGCCAGTTGACAAAAGTGAGTTATATGTCTTTCGCGTATGTTTAATCTACTATATAAAAATAAGTCGAGTTTTCCTTCCTGACGCTGCTAACTCCAGAACGCCACGACCTGATTTCACGGTTTTGCATTCGTTTGACTGGTCTCCGACTCCGTGAGGTTTATGCAAATAAAATGTCAGAAAAATTTTCAAGAGAAAGCGAAAAAAACCTTTATTGCTATCAGCGGCCATTCTGATCACTAGAAGTTACTACAACCTCTATTTATCAAAATAGAATAAATAATAATGTTGTATTTAATTTAGATCCCTATAGAACATTTCTGTATGTCAATGAAGCTACGCATTTATAATATTATGCCTAGCCTTGATGGCATTTTTGTGTAAACGATTCTCTTCTCTCGTTTTCTTTTTGTGTAACGATTTAAATCAATGACAGGGATCATGTTTTTAGGTGTAGTTTAACAGTCTTATATTTCTTATATAAACTTTTTGTATCTCATCAACCTGTTACCATGTAATGTGTTGCTTACGCAAATAAAAAAAAAAAAAAACAATGATTTAAGTAGATATGGCATCTTTCGATCACGCAGACGAAATGTTAATAAAACGAAGCCATCTGGTGGCGAAACGGAGTTCGCCGAGTTTAGTTACATACAAATATGGACGTATCAAAAGCACAGTGTCGGAATTCGGCCAGTGTTTGAATGGAAAACCACAAAATATTAAGTGCATTTGCGAGTGCAGGTCGTTTCGAAAAGACATATTATCTGTTTATTAAATGTACAAAAAGATATGAGTGGTCAAGGAGAGGAAGTATTTTTTATTTTTCTTAGGCACATATTATATTTTGATATTTTTATCATAACCCTAGCGTGGTACGTGCGGTGGACGGGCTGGATCACGGAGCGCCAGATCGCCGTGCTGGTGCTGAACCGGCCCCAGAACTACTCCATCATCAGCATCTGCAACGCGGTGCAATACAACTGCCAGGACGTTAGTATACATGCACAATTTTATATGCTTTTTACACATAATGTCATTAACACAAGTACTCGCATACAGACAATGAAATTCATTTTTAAAATAAGACTCTACTCGTGATTTACAGTATTTTCTCCAAATAAAAAGCAAATGCAATAAAAATACAAAATAATGACTACATAAATTTTCCGCAACACTGCAGTCGAACTAAGAGTCTCGTCACTTAAAAAGACTATTTTTTCACCAACATTCATCGGTCGCACACGTACCTCAACTTATATTTTAATTATTATCATCTCATTAAACGTCCCCATCGAGGAGCACGAGTCTAACCGTAAAGGGTGTATAGGCTTTAGTCGTCCAAGCGGAAGTGGACACATTGGATTGGCACAGGTTTCCTCACAATGTTTTCCGTCACCGTAACAGCATCAGCTAAACGTACATATCATTTTGAAAATACATTGCTATGTGGCGGGATTTGATCCTGCACCTTCTAGATCGGAAGGCATCAGTCCACACCAATGAGCCACCGACGCTTACTTTACAATGTGGGGATCGGGAGACTGAATGAAACTATGTTGCACTGTGAAGTATAATTATTTAATAACTACTTACGGCTAATTAAATACTAACTGAATAAGTACACATATGTGTGGGGGCTGTCTAGTGCACACTACATCTCCCCCGTGTTTACATTGCAGATATTCCGCGACGAGACAGACGGCTCCCGTTGGTCGGGCCTCGGCGCCGAGCCCGTGGAAGAGGAGTGCGGTTGGTGCGGTGGCTCTGCCCTGGTGGCCGGGCGGGACAGCGTGTTCACGTCGCTGCCCGTGGCGGAGGGCGGCGGCTCGTGGCGCCACGCCGTGCGCCTCACGCACGACACGCGCGCCACGCTCACGCACGGCAACTACGAGCTCACGCAGCTGCTCGGCTGGGACGAGCGCAGGAGACTACTGTGAGTATGCAATGAAGTTGTGTTGGGTGGAATGGAATTATGTTGGATTGAATGGAGTTATAGTTGATTGGAGTGGAAGTATATTAAATGGAATTGGAGTGAAATTTGAATGGAATGCAATCACATTGAATGGAATGATGTGGACTGGAATCACATTGAAGTATATTAGATGGAATCAATGAAATGGTAGTGAAATTTTAATGGAATGGAATTATGTGGAATGGAATGAAATTTGTATTTAATGGGATGAAACTAATTTCTGGGAAATTCGAAATGCTATAGAATATTGTGGGTTCAACTTGATTTTGATGATGTAGAATGAATGAAACGTGGACAGAAGGAAGAACAAGAGACTCTGTAGTAACTTGAGTGGGATAAAATGGAGTGAAAAATGGTCTGGTCAGTTTTTAGCCAGTGCTAAAAAGCTCCTTTAAGTTGGTCACCCTGGCGGGGGGCGGACTATGTGTTCACTGTCCTGCCCGTGCAGTCCTCAGCGGCAACACGCGCGACGCTCACGCACGGCAACTACGAGCTCACGCAGCTGCTCGGCTGGGACGAGCGGCAGGAGCTGCGTCAGTAAACGCTGAAGTCGTGTTGGGTGGAATGGAGTTGTGTTGGATTGAATGGAGTTATATTATATGAAATTGCATTTGAATTAGAATTGAGTTTTAATGAGCAGAGAATGATGTAGAATTAATTTTAAGCGAATGTGTGCGTTTGAATGAATGGTAAACCAATGTCAAAATATTGTCTTACTTTTCTATGTCTTTGGAACTTCTTGCTTATTGCAATGGCATGGATAAGCAAACTGGAGCGGAAGAAAATGTTATGAGTAAATCTAAAATTGTTAACATGTATAAAATATGGGAATTATTTCGTGATTACCACGTGACTTGCAA
>PQWD01001607.1:149130-191084 GCA_019425675.1 Leucinodes orbonalis | reverse complement strand
AACATCACCTGACTTGGTAAAGAATTTAGTTCATGCCTAGGAGTAGAGCAGGAACCGTAAACGTCTAGTCGAAGTAATAAGTAGGCAAATATTTTAGTCACTTACAAAAAGGTTAGCCATCATTTTGACTGAGATGTGAGATTTATAAATACATATGCGAGTAGATTCAAATATGACGTAATGCGAGTCCATTAGTACGTGTTGGAAACATTTTATTTTTGAAAAAATAATTAAATTTTATTTAATATTTTTGTTTGCTTTTATGGATAAATAATATTATTATATCACTGGATGATATCTGGCATTGTGATGTGTCAAAACAAGTTTTGCATAAACCTCAGACCCAAAATTGTATTCAGCCGTCGCAAAATATATTATATTATCTCACAAATGTGTGTTGCGTACACAACAGGCCATATTTCATTATTTTAAGGGGCAAAAACCAACAAAGCGCTCATGACATGACGTCCACTACAAAAGTTCCCACTGGCTGTGACGTCCCTTTTGAGAGGACACGTTGTGATTAATCAAACTGCCCTGAAAGCCACGATGGCGTAGGCACTGGCGAGATGAACTGGTTACACGGGTGGTTAGAAACGATTTGTGGGCATATAAAAAGTTACTTCATGCTGCATGCCTTCAAAGTGCACTTTAGAATGATCAATTATGCAATCGATTCCATGAAGGCAAATAATTGCTTAATATGGATCGATTGTATTTATTTATTTCTTATGTGAGAATATTGTCCAAGTCCTCATTTTCGAGTATTTTTATAACTGTGCTCTCCTTATGCCAAACGCATAATATAACCTTACCGACTGAACCGATAGCTTAGATTGATGGCTTGTCATTATTACGCAAAGTTGTTACTGGATGGCGACAATCGATGACATGAAAGGGAGAGTGACTGCTTTCACAAGGAAGATGACATTAGATTATATACGACGAACAATGCCTATAGACGTCATCGTAGTAAAAAACGTCGCTGTCGTTGTAAAGAAAATATTTATAAAGTTTTTATAATAAACAGTAGTAAAATGTTTTGACACACGTAACATTAATGAATAAATAGAAAATCTATTGATTTTCAACATCTACTCGCCAATCAATTTAGAGCTTCGACACAAGTACACTTGTCTAACAGGTCATCATGCGTTTCACTTAGAAACAGAACACGTCCGTTATTCAGTTTTTATTATTTTAAATATAAATAAACTTTTAAAGACTTAGACTCGTGTTTTTACTAGACTCAGCGTAGATCTTTACTTGAATTGAGTTAGAAAAGGATAGCGCTATATATCGGTATGCTTTTTAACTCTATTCTCTATTTTAACTTTATATTGTCTAATTCTCGAATACGGGCCTTAATCAGTTGTATAAATCAATTTCTCCTTGCAGAATATGGCCTTCCCACACATAGCTATGGGGAGTATACAATAACTCTCAGGCTCAGTGCGAATTGGTGATGGTAACAACACCCATCCTAAAATAGTAGCATGATCAATGGTTTAACGTGGTTTCCGAAGTACGGCGGGGCTCGGCTTAAAATGTCAAAATTACTAAAATGTTTTTATGTTATAAAGTGAACAGGACGATCAGGACGCTCACCGATGATAATTGCATTAAGTGGCATTAAAGGAGACTAACAACTGTTAGACAGTTATTATTCTCCATCAATGCCGCACTGCGCCCGTGAACCGAGACAGCAGATATTTGATCTATTATACCCAGTAATTTCACTACAGTGCCCACTTCCCGAAACACAAAAGTCCATAACACTCTTAGTCCACGGAACGATATCTGGCTCTGCGGTGGTTTTACTTAGACGACTCAGTATCGAGTCTACCTAGTAATAATGATAAATAACCATACAACTTCAAAGAAAATCCTTAAATTTGTTCCCAGGTGTCCGCAAGTTAAGCGCCATTTTGGCATCAGGAGCACGTTCTGGAACGTGGAAGATCGAAGCTCGCTGCGGCGGTGCGTCGGCTGTAGTCGATCTAGCCGTGGGTACTGGAGCAAGCAGTGCTTCTTCAGCTGCACCAGCTGCTGAACAGCATTATGTGGAGCTTCGGTTCGCTGATAGCATGAGAAGACGTTACAAGCCTGGACTCCGTTCGTTGGAAGGGTGTGTATTTTTGACTATTTTGCATACTAAGGCCCTTATATTTTTTATTCATGATGGGCTTGATCTTGAGCACAGACTGTCTAAGTGGAAGGGTAAGATAGTTATTATTTAACATATTATAAAACGAGACTTAAGCGTTGATCTTCACTTAGGAAAAGTGAGAAAGGGATAGCGCTCTATATTATTAATAGCACTATCCCTTTTTAACTCAATTTAAGTATAGATCAGCGTTTAGTCTCGGTCTAGAAAAGTCGTAGACTTTTAGGACCGTCTGCAAAAGTTTACCTGTAATTTGTCTGGGAGTTACTAAAATAAAATTTGCCGTTTAGCCCTTCATAGATCCTTTGCAAATTTTCAAATTATTCGTCCATGATACGGACGAGTATTATGGAATGAATACATAGAAGAATGTTATTTGACTATGTTTTGCTAAATGCTCAATTTAGGACTAGATGGTGCTATGTGAATGTCAGTGAGATCAGAGAGATCTTTTCAAATAAAAACTACACGAAAGAGCGCTGTACAATAACGTTACTTTACACATAAACATGTATCCTGAGTGTAAAATCGATTACTTGTGAGAATATTGTAGCGAATTCGCAACACCTACACTGTACTGGCAAGCTAAGTTCAAACACTTCTCGTAGCTCTGTGACCTATATGTTAGTAAAACAGCCTTCAAACTAAGTTTCACTGATAGAATACTCTGCGGATAAAAGCTCAGGCGGGCTTTTTAATGTGGCAGCTTCTGACCTATATTTGAAGATCATATGAGCACTAATACTTATCAATATAGACACTAAGTAAAAGGGTAACTTAACTATTTTCAATTGAACAATGACAAGGTATTTTTATAATTTACTTAAATCAATTTTAACGAAATCAACTAAAATTTGCAATGTTATAAACAGTACACTTTCAAAGTCTCCGACCTCATATATAAAATTATAATATAATAAAATAGTAGGGTAAAAGTTAAGATTGACTTGTTAGTGTCAAATTGTGAACAAATTATCTTTATTAAATTTTACGACTTCAATTTCCCAATAAAGTAAGCCATGGATAATTATTTTTACAGGCTTCTTATTTTTAATAAGTGTTATATTCCTGGTATTTCTTTGTAAAAGAAAAATGAAACCCACGGCACGTGTAAATGCTTATGTTAATTTAAGAAAATCCCGAGTAAAGTTCGTTTTGGTTCTAACGTCGTTTCGTGCTAACGTAAAATCGTCTATTTATTTTCGCCTTAAAGCTGTGTTCCGGGTGAAAAAGGGCAGGAAGCAGATGGATGTCAACTGCAAGGGATCGGTCTGCGTAGAAATTATTAGGGGAGGCCTTCATTCAGCAGTAGATATCCTAGGTTGTATTGGTGATGATGCTGGATTCCTAAACATCCCAAAAAGGTCCTGGTGAAGAGAAATTTTTGTTTGTAATAACTAATTGTTATTATATCATGGTTCATGTTCAATGATTTTTTTTATACAAGAATGGACAAGTTTAAATTTAATGCATCAAATGATTCAAGTAAGAGGGCCTCGACCAATATCAGACCATCCGAGTGGAAATAAAAAAGCAACCATCAGGCGTAAAATCAATAAAATTTTAAATCCGTTCCTCAAAGTTTCACTGTTTAATTTTATTTTTGCTCATTGCATCCTAGAGTTCTCTTCGTTCACGTTGTTTCAAGTCTTGCGAAAACATTTTAAACTTTTTTGATAGAAAAATGAATTTGTCAGGTTTTCTTAAATTAAGGATGGATTCTGAAAGAAGAAAGGTGCCTGCCTCTAAACCATAACAATTATATAAGAATTCTTAAAGCATCTCAAACGTTAATTCAGTAAACTAGTGTTTGTTTAGACAGAAAAACGAACCAGCGCAGGAGCATTCAAGCTCGAGCAAATGAGGTTGGATTGGATCCCAAAAGCCGAAAGCTACTCCTAGATGTACGCTAACTGAAGGACAATTATTAAAAATAGCATTCGAATAATTTAAAACAGTAAAAAATAACGTGATTAACGTGTTAATACTAAAACAGACAAAGAATCACAGACCGTTTTACGAAATTCAACCAATTTCAACGGCTATTTGTAAATTTATCAATTCCAATCTCATATTCAGATTTAAAGCTTTGAAAATTAGGTCAGACTGATTTGATTTCAGTGTATCTGTCAGTCATCCATTTAAGATATCCATCCGACGGTCATTAATTATGATTACTTAGCATTTCACTCTGATGTTCCAAATAGAAATCCTTTATGTGTTATAAAAGCATCAATGGATTGAATAAATAGACTGTCGATATCAAGTCTATATTGAGGTATATTTTACTTCTATCAACATATTTTACTGGTTTGAGTATTCAAAAGGTAACTAAGGGTAAGGGGTATCATTACGATAAGGTTTATTAATAAACAGTACTTTAATTAGTTCAAAGGTGTTGTTAACAGACTTAATTCCGATTTGACCATATAAAAAAGTATGTTTTTTTGAAAATTTTTGAACACTTATGAATGTCAAATGAAGTTACCACTGGTTCGGGGGGGAGTTTTCCACTGAGAAGAAACCAGCAAGAAGCTCAGTAGTTACTCTTTTCAAAAAATTGTGTTTAGTACAGAATCATTTGTCAATCAAAATAAATATAAATCATATTATATTCTCCATTTTCAGATACGCCTGAGCATGATAGAGCGGCATTGAAGGAGACAAACAACTGATTGACAGTTATTATTCTCCATCAATGCCACACTGCGCCTTGCACAACAGATGATAGGTCTCTTTACTCGGTAGTTCCACATTTGTATTGACTTTTACTGAATCCTTATCAAGTTTTGGAAGTATTATCAAGTGGCCCTCACACACGCACATGTTGCTTTAGTAGCTGTAGGCTTACTTGTGAAGTAGTAGTAGTGGGCTTCTCATGCAGTGTCAATACATAAGGTCAACATTGTGATTTCTGTGACACTGTGGAATTATATAAGAATGTATAGGTCCTAAAATAAATCAGGTCATTATATCGGTATTCACTACTTGTTTTCAATATACAGAAATCATGAAACAATATTTTATTCCCCTATAGCACTCCGCAGTTCCCATGTTTCCCTCCCCATTCTTGGAAAGAGAACAATGTAATAAATTACCGCAGAACTGAATAGTCCGCAACAAAAGTAGTTTCAGAAAATCCTTGTGGCCAACACAATAAGGGTCAAATTGTTATTTTGTATACATTTTGTGATTGTACCGGCCTTTATATCCGAACGATTATTATCTTTTTCTCTTCAAGTTTTATATATAGTGTTGTTATTCGCATGTCATTGATTGCACTCGCAGTATTTTCTTTTTAAAATGAGTGAGAAATTATGTAGGTAGGCGCAATTATGAAATAAATAAATAATAATAAGTATATATCCACTGACATTAACACAGTGCCATCTAGCCCCGAGTTAGCGTGAAGCCGGCAGCATGGGTACTAAGCAACGAATACACGTATTATATACTGTTTTAAAATATGTTCATATATCTATACTTAGAAATACCAAAACCAATACAAACAAATCATGTTCATGCGACCATTGGAAGACGTCGTTCCAGCGGGCCGGAGGGCGTCCTACCTTAAATCTCAAACAAATTTAATGGAAATATTTTTGTTATTTTATAATATAAACTAAACATTTTTAAAAAATGCTGGATTGCTAACGTTCTGTCAAAACACGATAACCATGCATTGTGGAAAATATATTAGATCTTCATATCTCATTATTTTTATTCCATATTGACATAATAACTCTTCCAAATACTGCAACGATCTACCTAAACGTTATAACTTATAACACTTAAAACTTGAACAGCGTTGCTAAAATATATTTATATTGAGCGGATACAATTTATTTAATTATGTGGTACTTATAGGTACACAATATGTATCACTGTCCTATCATGTGATAATGGCTAAAACATATTATTAAAGTCACAATGAAATCTTTAAAAAAGTACGCAATAATATCAGACATCAGGCAGACGTAAAATGGCATTCCTTTAGCGTGTATTACACTTTATTGCGTTTCATTAAGGCTACATTTCATATCGAGCCTCTGTCGTCAGGTTTTGGAGTTAAGCCAGGTCGGGTTGACTAAACTTAATGGCTTAATTAGGCTTAAGTCGCTGACGCAATATCGTTTTCATTTAGGCCGGGCACCGGATTGCTGTTGAAACGACAACGGCCTTTCTTAGATCGGGAATGTTAATCATGCATGCGCTGGACGTTTGAGCCAGTGTTTTGGGGTGATAGGGAGAGCTATGAAACGCTGATTTTAATGGATAAAATATGTACTTTGGCTTCAATTATTCAAATACAAGAGGGTGTTGCCTGATATGAGGTATTATTTGATAAGTTTATAATGCGGCATTTAAATTGAGCTTTATACTATTATTTGTCGAAAAAGTTAATTGCTGATGTCTTAAAATTTCTTAACCTAATTGTTCGTTTCTGTTTAATAGGAAAAGGAATAATATAATAATAATTATTATTACTTTTTCTTAAATAATTCGCATAATTGCTATGATTTAAAAGTGTCAAATCAACGCAGCACGTATTTTTGGATTTTATTTTGGTAAAGCGTTTTATATTTTAATCTCAAATTTTAGTATGTTGATAAGAGCTCATTTAAACCACAATTGATTTCATCGATTACAACTTAAAGTATAAAGTCCTATGCACAAACGATAGATAGGTGTTATGATGTTAGCCTGAACATAATATAATTAAATTTTTGTTTCTCAGGTCGAAGCCATGAGCACAGAGAAGCAAGTTCGAGTCGAGTTAAATTATATGACGACAAGACGGATATCTATAGTCAAGACATCGACATGTCAACGGGAGAGGGGCTTCATAGTTCCAACTGTAATGGCAGACGCCCCGTACGTCAACTTACAAGTAAGTTTATATATACTAGCTTTTGCCCGTGGCGTCGCTCGCGTTATAGATTTCATCCCTATTTTCTCCATTGGAGGTATAATACTTTCTTAACGGATACCTACGTGATTAAAATCCTACATGATAACATCTACCTGAATGGCAAATTTCAGCTCGATCCGTCCAGTGGTTTGGGCTGTGCGTTGATAGATCACTATGTCAGTCACATTTTATTTATTGAGATAAAACAGATCTTATTTTGTTAGTAGTTTCCTAAGGGAATTTAAAATTCTAATTTTTTTTTGTCTACGTAACGAGTTTAAATAACTAAAATATATTTAACGAATGTAAAAAACTCAAAACACTTTTTAGTTCGTAAGAACATGATATTTTGAAACTCCAAAAATATTGGCTAGATGACGATTGATACGTTTAAACAAAGTATGTTTAATTTGTTTTAGTAAATAGAGCAATGTCATAACTTAAATACCAAAAGTGTTCAGCATTTGAATGGATTTTGTGAATTACTTTATGAATATTTTGTAGTATATACTTAATGTCCGTAAGTTTAGAAGATCAAAATTATTTTTTAAAAGAGATACCACTAAGTTTTTTATAAAAGGGTTTCATAAGAAGTTTTTTTTAATTTATTTTTTAAGGTCAAGGTATAGTCAAATAATTTATACTTATTATATAAACAGGTAACTAACCTAAAAAGAACAAAATTCAAATTACTCTGTTAAAGCATCTATCTAAACCCCCACGCAAAATGGATGAACACGGGATTAAACTGGATATACCGAACGAGAGCTGTTTTTTTGCAGCCCCGACCTAATTCCTTTGAAAACCTCAGGAGGAGCCATTTTATTTAGTTTAGAAACTGCCACTTTATCTTTTTCACGCTCGATTTTTCATTCAATTAGCCACGGGCTTCGTAATGAACAGACTAGAAATGTGTGACTTTTTTGTTTAGACATATGAAATGCTATTAGGACCCTCGCTAAGTAGACTTAAGGCTTAAATTTGGCGATCTCTTCGCCAGGATTATACTACAGATCAACCATTCAAATCGACCGTTCGCGCCTCAGACGTAATTTAGTTTAATCGCGTCATTAATTGGCCTTAGAAACTTGCGAAACTCAATACCCTTGGATAGTAGTCGCTGTAACGCGGAATACAAATGACCAGATTTTAGAACCACCACGCAAAGAACTACTTCGACACTTCGTTGAATCGAAATATTGTTCTGCCGACAAGAGGTTTTTGGTATCACAAAAATGTAGTAAAATAGGAATATATTCTATCACATACAACTGAGAAATTTTGTAACAAACTTTGGGTGAAAGAATAGTGCGTATAGTATTATTATACAAATAATAATAAAAAAGATAAAAAATAATATGTAATAAACTAATAATATAATTAGAAGATCGGGATAATGCAGTTGCATAGAACTAGTGCAGTAACGACTTGTTATGCACATCCATTCAGTGTTGACGTATCGAACGTTGCACTATGAGTTGACGTAGAAAAAATATTAAATAAATATAAGTAAATATCCACTCACATTCACATAGCGCCATTTAGCCCCATGTAAAGCGTGAAGCCTGTATTATGGATGCTAAACAACGGATAAACATACTTCTATATTTTTTTTTGTAAATACGTACATATTTCCATGGAACCCTTGGTGTAGCAGCCGACGTCTCAAGCGGAACACCAAATGGGTCGTTTTATAGTGGCACCACTTTACAATTTGATTTTCAATTAGAAATCTAACGGAAACAAGTAAGTTCAACTCACCCAGTAAAGTTTTATCAAATAACATGCATAACGTAATGGCGCCAAACTCTTGTTATAATTGAATTTCGTCCGAAATTTGCCACATGTTCGGCTAGTAATAAAACAACTAATTTGAGCATTAATCCATTAGCTACTCAACTAAATAACACACGGCAGTCTCGATCGTACAACTTGGAAGGTTAGTACACAAATTTGTTCATATTATTTGTGGTGAAAAAAAAGTTTTGTCCGCCAGTCCTTTTGATCTTTTGCTAAGTTTAGTTAAGTAAGAAATTTGAACAGTTATAACTTGCGTGTATTATATTTTCTGAAGAAATAATAAATTGCTCGTTGTACGCTCCTTGCTTACGAATACATTGGGGCTACGTGATACGGTGAATGTCGAAAGGCAAGCAACGCATCTATTTGTCCGTTCCTAGTGCAATCCATCGTTAGTGTCTCATTTGTTTTACAACATGTAGTATATCTAACAAGTAATGAAAACTACCGTTTTTCCATGTCGTATGTAGTGGATCAAACCGCTCTTTAATAATTCACAAATCACTTATCAGAGGTCTAAAGCACTTAGACCCGAGTGACTATCGTTCGTTATCGTTTAAGCGATATATGGAATCCGCTAATTTAGAATATCAAAACGATGTTAACATTGACTAATTTACAAGCAAACTGCTGAATCTGTATTCATGAGCTCGTTATTTTTTTTGCCCGGGGATCGAACCCGTAACCCTTGATGAAGCAGATGTGTCATCCAGTATACCAGATGGGTCGACGTATGCAAGACTATTCAATAAACTTGACATGTCAATAAGGCCAAACTTTAGCTGTCATTATTCGCATATTACCAAGTGGTATTGTTATCGCATAATAATTCATAAGATAGTGAGATCTTGAAAGCGGTTCAGCTTGAGTGCCAATCTCGCTGAACCACTGATATATTTGCATGATGGAGCGTCATAACCACTCTCGACTCTGTGTAATTGCTTTCCTCCTGTGACGTCAGGAAGATGGATTTTAAAATTGAAAGCGGGACGCTTTGACCCAGTTGAGGGGAAACTAATCATTGGGCTAATATTAGAGCCGCTCAAACAGAAACATCTATTGATTTCGATATTCCACGAGGTTATAATTGTATGATACCAACAAATCAGGGAGTTTATTCATTGTATATTGTTCTGTAGTTATTGAATTTGGGATAGCATTAAGATAATTATAATAAGTATTTTATTTTCACAATGATTTTTTACAATTGTTAGTTAGCAGGAATATTGCGTAGGTTAATTATAAGAATTGTGGCACTGAAGTCTAACATTATGTACTAATAAACTTGTGTGCCGCTGTTAAATCTCGATGTTTATTGAAAAGCAAATCATACTCGTATAAAACAAAACAATACTAGTTCAAATATTTAAACAGAAAACGTAGTTTGAACTTCCAACAGGATTGGAGTACGAGTAAATGAGTATTATAAGCTAACTATAACTTCTATTGTAGCAAGGTTTTATATTATGCAAATTCAAAATTATTTATAATATAATCAAAACAAACTTAAACATCATCAGCTCATTATGCGTCCCCATCGAGAGTCATGAGCCTACCCGTAAATGGTATATAGGCCTTAGTCGTACTCGCGGGCCCAGTGCGGATTAACCGACTTCACGCACCTCTTCGCAGGCGTAAGAACGTCCGATTAACGTACATATGATTTCGAGAATTTTAAAAGACATCGGTACATTGTGGGATTTGACAACAATGGGCCACCGCTGCGGCGCCGCTTCAGTCTAAGAGACATGGGCTGACTTCACGCACAACCTTTGAATTTATTCGAAGGCGTAGTGCGCTGGTTTCCTCGCAGTGTTTTCTTTCACCGTAAGAACGTCGGTTTAACGTAGATGTAATTTCGAAAAACATAATAAATAACATTATTGAATTCATATCCTCAGACATGGTCATAACGCCATTCGGTTCCCATTTGGGTACTACTTATGGTTATTGAAAATAGAGAGAAACTTAATTACACGTTTTTGGTTTCTACATACATAATGTACATTGTTAACATCCAGACATACTAATAAGATTATACCGCCCGGGGATCAAACCCAATAACATCCTTGGTGTACAGCCGACTACCATTTTACCAAAAAAAGTAGGTATACAGTATATCGTATACGCTGCACACAATCTATTTTCCAGCAAACGATATTTTTTACGTCTCTACTTTTTCGTAAACAGTAATTGTAGGTAGTGATTACCTGATTTGTAATCACAAATCTTCAATATAAATAACAGGAATAAAATAAAGCTAATAATTTACGAATTCATAATGTTTCCTCGCATTTATCACGTCACTCTGTCATATCTCTCAGTCTCTTTATTGAAATTACGGAACAATGCAAAATGTATTTATATTTCATTTCGAAGACATTGAAATGGGCAAAAAGATTAAGCTTTTTGTTTTAATGGAGCATATAATCCTATAACAATAGCTTCAGATAAAATTTGACAAAAGATATATTTTTGAAAAAATGTTTATAGTAGTTATCTACTAAGTTTTCATCAACGAAATGAAAGCTTAAAGACATATTTATTTATAGAAACCACTTAATTTATGGGTTTTAATTGTGTATCCGCATTGGACTCTCCTGGTAGGCTACGTATTTGTTGCTTCATACTCATTATGTTTGGGAAAACGTCCCTTTGTCGTGGGATTATACGTGTATAGGCTGGTTGTATTATTTAACACTAAAATATATTTGTGTATAGATATTATGTACGTCTTGGCATTCATACATCCATTTCGCAATCATTTATTTTGACATACAAATATTTGCATTAATTACCGTGCAAAGAAAACAAATTATTATTGTAACAAAAAAATTATATTGATTTTCCGATATACTATTACGGAGCTTCAGATAATTTATATCGTTTGTATTATCTCTAACATGAGTGACTAAAGTTTTTCAATTAATATATATTTTTATATTTTGAAAAAACGTAAATATGTTTAATAAATTAATGTTTTTCATGCATTTTTGGGTTACTAAAACAGTTATAGCGAAACAATTTCATAGTTATACTAGTATAAACTATTTATTTGATTTTTTATTTTAATCCTGATATCCTCTCGAGTAACTTATAAAAATCTCAGTTTTTGCACGTAGTGTTTGGTACGCAAATGTTGTTTCAGACAGACATAAATCAACTTGCCGAAGTGATCATTACCCTTATTTTTCTGCTCCCATTTTATATATTTCCAAAATGATGCTCATTATTCATATCTCAACATTCCTTTTTGCTTTTGAGAAAATCTCTTTTGTTACGTATTATCGGTAGACATTTCCTCGTGAAGATTTTTTTTGCCAAGGCTTTAATTCCGCCAGATAAATTATGCTAAGATAGAGACAAATAATCCGACACTCCATTAAATCTGAAAAAAAACGAACGCTTTTAAGAAATTAGCCCACTAATCTTGTCTAAAGTTAAAAGGGGATTATCTTAAAGAAAAATGTTCGTGACCTTTTAAATTTCTTTTGCAATATTTATGTATTAAAAACGATTTTCCTTATTTACGTTTGTTTTTTCGTTCTTCTCATAAAATAAGCCACCACGCAGATCTGGAAGCTGGCAAGAAGTGTATGTCATCTACGAGAATAATAATAATAGAAGAAAAAATATCCATTTATATTCACGCAGGGCCATCTACTCCCAAACTAAGTATTAACCTATAATATGGACACCAAACAACGCATAAACTTATATATTTTTTGTAAATACATACATATTATACAAAGATAACATCTATACCAATATAGACAGACATGTTCAATGTTCATGCACAAAAATGTTTGTACCGCCGGGGATCGAACCCGGAACCCTTGGAGTAGTAGCCGACGTCTCGTATAATTCGTCATAGCGTGATCCCTAAAAAGGGATCGCGTTGCTGTTCCTGCCATGTGACATTTAAGTCACAGTATCTAGTAACTGTCATTTTGCGTTGTGTTTAACCTAATGAGTGAGGTCAACGGAGCCTGAAACTTTCCTACTCCCTTTTTTCTTTCCTCTACCAATTTTAAACCAAAGATCCAACGCCAGGAATCCAAACATAATGGAACATCTATTGTTTGTGAAGTTTAAAGGCATCTCTAGCGATCAAAAGGTTTAGATTCGCATGGCACTCGTAGCTCCTTCATTATAATGAGTCTCCATGGGTGACGATCGCAAAAACATCGTGAGGAAACCTGCGCAAGCCTGGGAAGAGATTTGAAGGTTGTGCGTGAAATCGGGCAATGCGTACAGAGCCGCGCGGACGACTAAGGCCTATACACCCTGTACGGGTAGGCTCGTGCCTCTCAGTGGGGATGTTCAATGAGCTGATGATGATGATGGGTGACGATATCACTAATGATACTAAGATGAATCGTTTCCCATGATAAAAGTTGACATAAAATAAGGGCAAATATGTCTTTATCTCAATACATTTACAAGCAAACAATACAATTAACAACCTCCCCAGTCCAATTTACCCATCCTACAAATCGAATAAATTAGCCGGTAGTAAAATATCAAGTTACATATTACGAACGGGCAAGAACGACGGAAACGCGGAGCCACCAATCAAGTTTCATCAAAGTACAAAGTGATAGAAACCGCAAACAAGTTCCGTCGCTCCGGGAGTGAGCCTTCAACTTCAATTAATGATCTTGAGGTCTGACCGCAGCCTGCAAATCCGGCAAATGAATTGATTCCGAACTAAATTTCAGCTTTGCCGACCACTTTTAGGATGCACACGGGCTTTGATTCTATCGAGCATTTGACTTTTCGCTAGCTTAAATTCTTAATAGCATTAGATGGAGGTAGTTAAAACTAAGTAAGTAGTATGTTTTTAATAAAAGTAATTTACATTGTGCACATATTTACACAATTTGATATAAAACAACCTGCCTTTCATGTTAGGAAACCTGCGCACGCCTGCGAAGAGATTCAAAGGTTGTGCGTGAAGTCTTCCAATCGGCACTGTGCCCGCGTGGACGACTAAGGCCCATACACTCACGTATGTGTAGGCTCGTGCTCCTCGTTGGGGACGTTTAATGAGCTGGAGATGATGATATAAAACAAAATTTGCTTTTATAATTGCTCTTGAATTGTACTACCGAGGAGTCACTGACATCTATTTCAGTTACATTTATGTGAACAACTTCAAACTGTTTGAGATTTACAATATTGAACAGAAGCAGATACTTCATAAAAGAAAACCATAAGTCTCTTCCGGCGGTCGGGTAAAAGATATAGTCTTGTGACCGTTAGTGGTATAACTATGTTTAGGCGGACAGGAATTTATATTATCATGTATACCAGGTGTCATGAAGAACGTAACGTGACATTATTTTATGCGCTGTCCAATGTATTACTCACAATTTGAAGGTCACCCGTGGCAAAACAGCCATCCGAAAAAAGGTATTATTTAATTATGCACTTACTAAAATTTCCTCCTAAAAGGGTTAACGTGTCACACAATGTTCGCAAATAACTACTTATTTCGTTCAAACAAGTGTTAGTTTATTTTAAATGATAATAAAATTCTAGTATATAATATGCTGCTAGAAGATTATTTTCAAGCGAGTACTATGAGGGCCAATGTCCTCTTTTGTTTCTTAAGTCCATTGTTTAAGCTGCTGCAAGTAATCACATCTAATGCTGTTGCATCTATGTTGATAATTGGAAAGTTTGACATAATAGAGTCCCGTATACATTCAATCTCCGTTATAAAAGCTGGTCTGATTAACATAATTACTTTGCTACCGGAGTTTTCTGATCAACTCGGTAGATCCTTGATAGTATCTTTGATAAATTGCTTTTAAACCGAACGTACTACTTTACTTGGTTGTATGGAATCAGTTTATCAAATAGTTAATTATGAAAATTCAGAAAGCATTACACATTTATTTCAATTTAAGAAGAAGAAGAAAAAAATCCTTTTTGACAATAATATTGGGTTGTCACCACATGAGTGACGAAACCGTCAAAGAAAGACCCATTGCCAATCGATAGAGCGTCGGTCTATCAAATGACCGCAAGTAGGCGAGTCAGCGTGCAGACTAATTTCATTAATCTCGTGCTGATTGGATTCTACGCTGACTGAACGTTTTACAGTGCAACGTAGGCGATGGCCGAAGTGCTTGGGCTAATGGAAATAGGAACTGATGAGCGAACATGTTTTAGCTGGACTTTGTTTGCGTTCAATTTTACACATTGAGTTGCATCGATTTTGTGCTTGACTGTTTTCTTTATAAAAATCTTTATCTTTTTATGCCATAATATAATAGGCATTATGAATGGGTCCTGGAAAACAACTCTGAGTTAAAAACAATGTGATAACTCTCAGCTCGAAAATTCAAGTTACAAAGTAAGTGAATTTTATAAGTCTTCAAAGTAAGGCAAGTAAGTCTTTAAAGTAAGCAAGTCCATTTTCAAAGACCATCAATTAACAAAAATTGTAAACCGAGCTTTGAGTTAATTTTTGGTATGAAACCATTTTAATAAACGCAACATTTAATATAGTTGTAGTAAAAAACTGCATACAACAACAAAGGCGTGACGTCATTATTGAGTACCCATTTGTGTAGTGTTTTAGGAAAGTCCATTCATGTGATTCAAGAACTCGAAACCGTCTGTGAGTTGTGATGTCATTATTTGTCCAATGATTCCAGTATTAAGCGGTCCATCGATACCATGGCAGAAAAAACATTGACATCATTCTTTTTATCAGGAGTTTTTTAGACTAAAAGGCTCAAAGTTAGCGATAAAAATAGAAGTATCTATACCGTGTGATTAAATCACTAGTTTCAAACGTTTTCTATGATATCATTTTAATTATCACGTATGAAGACCAAAGCTAAGTGAGTCAATCTAAACAAGAGGTTGGGTGGAATTGAGCAATGCATTTGGAATGCACGACTATCCTGGTACAGTCAATATCATAAGTTATTATACGTTTCATGTTAAACAAAAATTAACATGCCTTTTTGTTTTTGTGTATTTTCCCATAACTATTGAGTCTTGTTCATTTGCCAACTTTTTAAATGAAAATGAAAAGTGTTTATTCAGTTTAGGTCCTTAAAGAACACTTATGAATGTCAAATGAAGCTACCACTGGTTCGGGAGGTAGTTTTCCACTGAGAAGAAACCAGTAAGAAACTCAGTAGTTACTCTTTTAAAAAAAATGTGTTGAATACAGAATCATTTGTAAATGAATAAAATAATTATAAAAAGCAAATTATATTTACAATTTTTATCATATTAAGTATTGGTAAAAATAATAATCTTCAAAAGTACTATTAAGGAGTTAAGTATTATATTATTTAAATAGATGATAACAAAAAAAAAAGTAGTACAGGCGTGGAGATCAACATGTGCATGAGTTTTTATCGTTTATAAATACTATAAATGTTCGTAATGTTCTCTAATGAAAAATATTTATTGACTGCGAGGGTAAAATTTGTAGAGTTTTCACTATAGGTTATATAAATAGGGTCAGCAGTCGTCGGTGGCTCATTGGTGTTTTGCCTTCCAATCAGGTGGGCGCAGGTTAAATCTACGCATCAATGTGTTTTCGAATTTTCGAAATTATATATACCTTATCCGACGCCCGAAGGAAAACATCGTGAAGGAACCTGCGCACGGCTGCGAAGAGATGCAAAGGTTGTCAAGTGCGTGAAGTCGGTCAATCCGCATTGGACCTGCGTGGACGACTAAGGCATGGGCCTCATGATCATGTATGGACACTCTGTACAGGTAGGATCATGCCTCTCGGTGGGGACGTTATAGTGAGCTGATGATGATGATAGGGTCAACGATGTATTTAGCAATACAATATCCAGCTATTATGTAATGATTTGGAATGGAATTAAGTAATATGACCTCTACTTTTTATCCGTTCTATTGCACGTACCAGGTGTTTACAGCATCAATTTCCAGGATGATGTTTTCATTTTCGCAATATAAATATCGCATTAGTTCCTAACTGTACAGAATAGGTTACCTTGTTAATATTGATGCCTATTAGCATAATATGAATACAGATATAGTGCTATTAATATATGTGCTTGATGACCTAAACTGTCGCATATATTAGCTAAAACACAAACATTAAAGCAAAACTGTGTCGTAATTAACAGTAAAGCAAACATGACTCATATTTGCTTGGGTATTGGAATACATTAACTACGCAAAATAGCTAACGTATAAATAAGATTGACAACGCTTTGTACGCGGATATTAAGCGAAATGGATTTTAGTCATATCATAAAATGTTATTTTTATTTCTTTATAATATTTGATTTCGACGACCCATTTGCTGTAATGGTGGAGACGTCGGCTACTACACCAAAGAAATCCCGGGTTCGATCCCCGGGAAAACAAGAATGTGTGCGTATGAACATATATAAACATATGTGTTTGTATTGTTCTGGGTGTTTCTATGTATAATATATATGTCTTTACAGAAAAGTACATACGAGTAAGTATGTTTATTCGTTGTTTGGTATCCATATTACAATTTACAGGATAATTCTTAATTTGGAGCTAGATCGCTGTTTAAATGTCAGTGGATATTTATCTATTGTCACGAATATAATGAAATAGGAATTGAAATGAACATTGAGGAACGGGTATATGAGAAGCGGTAGAAAATTAGTTTATTCTATAGCAGAACGCTCGCTTCTGTTAAATCGAGTCCTCAGTATGACATAAGTATCACCAATTTCCCGCAAGACATCTTCGAATCTCAATTTCCTTATGGCATGCTTTATCAATAACTAATATCACACAACTTGTGTTTAAGGCGATCTCTACTAACATTCCGAAATAAGATACTAAACGCTGCTTCGAAAGCCATTATGTGTTCCCATCTAAAAAACTTACAAAGCATTTCTATGCTCTCTGGTATTACAAACTAACAAATAAATAGCCAAACACAATGCTCTATTACTGTTCAAATACTACATCTACGATATCTTTATTTTGCAACGTTCGGAAACGCGCCCCTTATTTATGTGAATAGGTGAAGTTTTCACTAACTTAACCCCGAACATTGTAACAGCACTCGAAGTTATGTTAATGTCTATGGCAAAATTTCCAAACGCATTAGTTCCAATCGATGCCGCTAAGACGCCGGTCCCGGCCAAGTTTACCCTCACTTTACTGAGAGCTGTTTGTAATGACTTCAGCCGCTTACCCTGTAAGCGAGGAACCATTTTTGGTAAATCACTAAACGATATAAGTTGGTACTTCTAACTATTGTTATCATTTGAATATTGAAGACTCGAAATATGAATAACCTATGAACTTAAAATATAACAATAAACATTGTTTATAATTAGATTCGTATTTGGATAACGGTTCAGTTGTTAATACACATATAAACAAAACATTTAAAGGTTTCAAGAAAATTTGACACAATCAGATATTAATGGCGTCACTAAGCCCTAAATCAAATAAATAGCTTGTTCTAGTAGAAGTAATTGCGGACGTACTGTTAACATATTTCTACGAATCTGAATTATGATGTAACTAATTTTCATAACACAAAATCTGATGTCACATTTAGCAAATTAATGTTACCTTGAGTCTGACTTATAATAAATTGGGATAAGGAAATCCTTTCGTCACCCAAGTTACCAACACAAATACAAGCGTGTCAAAATTAAATCCTGGTATATTCATCAAAATATTCACTATAGGGTCTCGAGGAATTGATGAGTTGGCAGCCAAAATGAATATTGAGTGGGCGAAAAACTCTGACATTGCGCCCCTATCAATCACTGAGTGAAAGGGAACACTTGAGACAATATACAGGGTTTTTGGAAAATATAGATTGATCTAACTCTGTCACGATTGATCAGCCATGGCTCTTTGTATCAATTTCAATGCACATATACGTACTTTACAATTATTAGGAAATGTTGTTTTAGTTTTGATATAACTCGTAGGTGTGGTATAGATTTAGAGGATGCCTTCCAATCTAGAGGATGTAGGTTCAAATCCCGCCACGTACTAATGTATTTTCGTATTATATGTACGTTATCTGACGCTCTTACGGGGAAGGAAAACATCGTGAGGAAACCTGCAGACGCCTATGAAGAAATTGTTACAGCTCTCGAAGTTATATGCCTGATGACTAAGGCTTAAACTCCCTACACGGGTAGGGTCGTGCTCGATGGCGGTGGGTACGCTCTTGATAGTGATGATGATAGATTTAGAATGGAATAAAGTTAACGGTCACTGTGGCGATATCATACACGTAAACCAGCCGAGTCTTCTATTCGTGGTACAGCGCTTTTTGTAAACAGTTAATCATTATAAAATATCTATAACGCCAGGGAAATTGATTTTAAAAATCTAACGTAACGTTTTTAAATTTCAAATTCAGTTATTCAAGTGTTTCAACATACATCATAGTCATGGCTCTTGACCGCAAGATTTCAAGCAACGAAACTTAATTCATCGTTAACGAATAAACAATTGTGTAATTAATTGCTTTTCACTTCTCCGCAGGTGGTGCCTTTTAACAATACTAAGTCGCTCATGTATCGTTCAGTACTAATTTATTGAGAAATGTTCCAAAGGTCATTATGAACTTATCTTATTTTTGCGAAATTTAACAAAAACATAATTGGGTAGATTATAAATTAACTTTATTATTGTTTTATAAACATCAAAAGAAAACAAAGAAACTGAAGGGTATCTTGTGTAAAGCCTTTTACGAAGATTGCGTGGACTTCTTTATTTAACACAAAGCACATACTTTTATATCATATTTATTCGTGTACTTTAGAGAGAAATATATTTATTTTAAACTTTAAATAGAAAAACCACAGCTTTTTCTTCAGAATAAGTTAGCTAAGAAGACAACACTAACTTACATTGCCAAGTATACTTATATACGACGAATAAATACACTTTTTTTCAAATTTTATTAAGAAATATATTTTTTTTAATAACATACTTAATATACATAGTAACACCAAGATACAAACAGACATGTATGAACATGTCTCACAAATGTTTGTACTGCCCGGGGATAGAATCCGGAACCCTTGGTATAAGTAGCCGACGTATCAACCAGTACACCAAATGGGTCATCCATAGTCATAGAGTCTATAAATACTAAATATTTGTCTTCTTGAGCCGTCTGATATCGCAAGAGACGATGGCAAGAGACCGGACGGTATGAGTTTCATTCCATGGAAGTTGGGCCGGGTGCTGGTGTGGGATGCTACCTGTTCAGACACACTAGCCCCTTCCCATCTACATGGATCCAACAACAGAGCTGGTGCGGCGTGTGAAGCGGCTGAAAAGCCAAAACGTGCAATACAGGGGTCTAGGCTCTGAATATGACTTTGTCCCATTCGGTGTCGAGACCCTTGGTCCGTGGGGCCTAGCGCTATTAGGCTTTTCAAAGAAATTTCAAACGATTAGTCGACATTACTGGAGACGAAGATCTGGCAGCTACCTTGGTCAAAGAATTAGTTTAGGCAATTCAAAGGGGTAACGCTGCAGTGTCTTCGGACTTTACCAAAGGGGGTTTTTTAATTATTTTATTTAGTTATTATATTTTTTTATTTAGTTATAAATTTAATTTTTAAGGTTTTAGTTGTTAGTAATAATTTTTTAATCTCTCTTCATCTCTTCAACCTATTGCAGTCCACTGCTGGACATAGGTCTCCCCCATTTTGCGCCAGAATCCCGGTCCTCCGCCTTTCTCATCCAGCTTCCACCAGCGACCTTTCGCAAGTCGTCGGTCCATCGGGCCGGAGGGCGTCCTACGCTACGCTTGCAAGACGCGGTCTCCACTCCAGAACTCGTCTGCTCCAACGGCCATCGGTTCTGCGACATACGTGACCAGCCACTGCCACTTCAACTTGCTGATCCGGGCTACGTCGGTAACTTTAGTTCTCTTACGAATTAAATCATTTCTAATCTTATCCTAAGAGAGACTCCAAGCATAGCTCGCTCCATTGCGCGTTGAGTGACTTTGAACTTGTGAACCATTCCGCAGTCAGTGTCCAAGTCTCAGCTGAGTATGTTAGTACGGGTAGGACGCATTGCTCAAAGACTTTCGTCTTTAAGCATTGCGGAATAGTTGACGTTAGGACATGACGTAGCTTACGAATGCCGCCCAGCCAACTGAATCCTCCTACTAGCCTCCTCTCGAAGTTATGCCGGCAAGTTGGATGGTTTTGGCCAGGTAGATATACTCCTGCACACCTCAAGACGGACGCCATCGACGCATATGGGTTGTGGCATGACACGACTGTTGAATGACTTTCGTCTTCCAATTCATGCCAAGCCAACCTCGGGAAGATTCATTAAGGCTGTTCAGCATTCCGCAAGCTCTTCCGATGACTCTGCCACGATGACGATATCGTCAGCAAAACGAAGATGAGAAATATCTCCCATTGACGTTGACGCCTCGTTCAGACCAGTTCAGGGTCTTGAAGACATCCTCCATGCGTTTGTGAACAGTTTCGGGGATATACATCCCCTGTCTCACACCACGACGCAATTGGATAGGTCTTGTCGCTGGTCTTGGATCTGAACGGTCGCTGCGTTGGAGAGCACTTCATCATCGATATCGCAGTCGATACGCATCGCGCAGAGCCTCCAGACAGCCCAGGTTTCGATGGAGTCGAAGGCTTTCTCGTAGTCCACAAATGCATACAAGCGGCTGGTTATACTCTTCGGTCTTCTGTATAAGCTGCGAACAGTATGGATGTGGTCCACGGTGCTGTAGCCTTTTTTTAATATGATAACAATATATTCAACATCGAGAACATCATATACTTCTTTCAGTTTTTTCGTAAGGGCGGGCTTATTCCGGAAATATTTTGCTAAAATCCGACATACAGCTTATACTTGACCATTTATTTAACATGATTGGATTTTGATTACAGAAATGTTTACCTTTTTCAGCTATAATTCCCCGTTTCTGTGCTGTAATGCAGTATTTTATACATGCAAAGCAAACTAAAGTAATAACGGAGCCGTGTGGTTTTAGACCGTTTGCAACAGACGCAAGTTTTGCTTTAACTCGCGTCAGAGGAAAGTTTGCCAAGCCCGAATGCATCTTCCGTTATGCGAGCTGATAAGAATTTAGCCGTGTTGTCGAATTTATGAAGAAATGTGAGTTTGAACTGTTTACCCAAACTTGTTAACATAGTTTTGGTACAAATACACAGCAAATCAGATTTTACACTAGATCACACAACAACTTAACTCGGTGAGAATGTTTTTCTTTGCTTGGCAATATCTTATTAAATGTATCTTGAAATATTCAATGTGAAAATTATGTTAATGTTGATAATAAGTAATTTCAGCAAATAATTTGATGTGACCTTAATAGCACGTAACGTAAATCCTTAAAATAATTTTAAGTTGCAACAATCTCATTAAATCTGACGACACTTTAAAACTCCAAACTTGCCTAAGAACATTTTTTCGGAAAAACTTTATCCTTTCGTCGCGAAAAAATTTAGGGATAAATAACTTTGTAAATACGATTAATAGTCGCTTAAGGCTTCCTGCCCTTTGTTCTTTTTAATTGGAAGCTGGGCAGTCTTTTTATTGGAATTAGTTTTTAACTTTTTTTCTTATATTTTTAGAATATTTATTCAGTTTATAAATATTTAACATTAAAATAATATTCGCAAAACTTAGAAATTTTGAAATTTGAAATACTAGAAAACTACCTGGCTAGGAAGTGTAACATCACATTCGGTATTTATTTATTTTTAGTAAAATTTGTTTAAAATGGATGTAACATACATAAATAACATACCTGTAAAATTTTATGTTTGTAGGTGCTAGTTTCTGTGATCTCATGTCTTTAGTTGAAAAGTTTAAACCTTAATTTCTTTATAAATCGCATAACGTAGTAACATTAGATTTATATTTATTGTAAATCATTGATTTATTAAACCTTTGTGTTTTTATATACAATAGTGTAGTTAAGGGTTATGCTAGATACAAATAAATAGGGATTTCGCAAAGTGATACGGAAGGGACAAGCGTTTTCTTTACTAAACTTTCGGGTCCTTTCTCGGGTCATTACTTGCGACACAGTGAACAATTTACAGCTCATTTGGCTCTATTGTTGCCTTATAAGGTCTCTAACACGCTTAGCCCTAAAGTGTATTTTGACTGGAAGGTTTGCATTGTGTTAACTGTGTAACGAATATATATTAACAAACAACAATATATTTATTTTTCTTACCACTCGGCTGTTTATCCGGGACTTAATTCGTACAAAAAATAGATTTTCTCTGGCTTTTAAATTTTAAATTGGTATGGAATATTCAAACAAACAACTACCACTATATATAAGCCCAATACGGATAACTTGATAATAACGAGCTGACTAAGGTAGCAGAAGAGACAAACGGCTTAGCATGCCTTAGAAGTAAGAAGGGCTTAATTGTGAGACGCTATCAGACGACCAGAGCGTCGATGTCTCAATGGTGTGGACTGTCACCATCCTACCGGGAGGCTGAGGTTCAAATCCCGCCACGTACCAATGTGTTTGAGTTTTCGACAAATAATGTACGTTATCCGATGCTCTTACGGTGAAAGGAAAACATCGTGAGGAAACCTGCGCACGGAAGATGTTGCGCGAACCCGCACTGGGCCGCGTGGACGACTAAGGCCTATACACCCTATACGGGTAGGCTCGTGCCCGTCGGTGGGGACGTTTAATGAGCTGGTGATGATGACCCGACGAACAAACATTGCGATTGTTTCTTAGCTAAGGCAATCGGTACCCAAACACCACTGCCTTCACATTATAATAAATAATAACTTATCCTTGGCAAGCAGGTTGTAGATATAAATGTAGATAGATACATATAAATAATTGCTTATAAAAGGTGCACTGCTTACATTATCCACGGTAAGTGCAGGGTTTGTGCTAATTTTACTCTTGACTTCCAACATATTGGGCACAATTAGCATATTCAACTTAAAATACTTCTTCCTTACTAAAAAGAGATCAGTCTTAGTGCCATTTAATAATAGGATTGTAAATCCATAAGTGCCATTACGCTCAAATAAATACGAAATATCGAATACCATTTAGTACAACTGGGTAAATACTAAAAATCCGAAAGAAAATATCATATCGAACCGTATTCATTTGCTGAATTATAAATAAGATGGGGTCCAATAAGTATGATATATTCTTGTAGGCCTAACTTATTTCGTTCACCCCTTTTTGGTATGAACCTCTACTTGCGTGCTTCTGACTGATATCAACTTTTATTACGTTTTATTTTTATGTTTATTGAATTTCTCCCACGCCATGGTAGGGATATTCCTTTATCTCGTCGTCTCCGACATGAGAATTCGATCCCTTTTAACCCTTTGTAATATTGGATAGCAGTATGGCAAAAAATTTCGCATAATATCTGATTTATGGACGTAAGCTTTTTTAATTTAAGTTTTATGACGTTAAAGCTAAGTTTAAATACTGTTCTTGTGTTCACTGTTTTTGTCCCATTAATGAAACTACCAGGGAGAGCTCTTTTTCTTATTTTTCTTTCTTCATGTTTCTATTTAATAGTGAATACTAGCGTCGATGGCTCATTGGTGTGAGATCCTTATCATCATCTGTAGGGTGCAGGTTCAAAATCCGCCACGTAACCAATGCATTTTAGAATTTTCTGGATTAAAAATAAACGTACATATTATCCGACGCTCTTACTGTGAAATGAAACATCGTCAAGAAACCATCATTTTCATTTTGATTGAACGCATTTTCCATGAATGTTAGCCATGCAAGATGTATAAACATTATTATAAATATATTAGCATACAAAATAAAAAGTAAAATCTCTTTTATATTCAACACTAAATAATTCTGAATAATTGTATTATACGTTATTATAGAATAACGTTATAATGAAAAAGAAATAAATATCTACTGTAAATAAATATCCACTGACATTCACACAACGCCACCTAGCCCCAAGTTAAGCGTAAAGCCTGTAGTATGGGTACTAAACAACGAATAAACAAACTTATTATTTTTTTGTAAAAAAAAATATATCTTATACACAACAAACACTCAGACTAGTACAAACAGACATGTTCATGCACACAAATGTTTGTACTGCCCGGGGATCGAACCCGGAACCCTTGATGTAGTAGCCGACGTCTCAACCATAACACAAAATGGGGCGTCAAATTCTAAATTCAATTGAATTCTGAATGATAAGTGAAAATAAAGTATTAGGTACAATACTGTCAAAAAAAATAGGGATCAAACAAACCATCCCTCGAAGATGTATTAGGTTTCCGTTGTAGTTTACTGGAATATTTTTACGTAAGAGTACATACATAAATGCCATCGGTAAACACGCCCCATTGTTACTGGCACCAAACCCAGGCCTTTCCGCGCAAGCAGATTTCTTTTGAAGTGGGTTTCCGGTAAATTTGGCACCGCCCTTTTCTTGTCGGGAGTTGATACAAAACAGAAGCGAATCGCTGACTAGTAAAATTGTACATTTCTGTGAAGAATAGGTACATAGTTAATTTCAAAAATATCAAATATAAATTCTAAAAAATTTGGTTTTCACATTTGACAAACTAAATAGATTGTAATAAATACATTGTATTTGCAATTTTGTTTGTTATATCCAACAATCTCTTCTACAGTCTTTGAAATTCACTTCATACCCCTCAATTTTCGATTACTCGCAGCCCATTGCTAGATATAGAAAAATATACATAATACTAATGAATATATGTTATTCATACCTTATCCTTTATTTTTTCTTATTTTCATGTTGGAATACAAATAAAAATGGGTTTCATCAGCGATTGTAGCGTACTATTTATTGAAGCAACTATATCGCAAAGGCCACCTAGATATTTTTTATTTAAAAGTGTTTGAAGTATCCCACTATCGAAGCCAACGTCACGTGTCTTCTGCAGAGTGGTATACTTGTCTGTACCTTCGTTGTTAAAGATTAAGGAAACTATTGTTTTAAGCCATAAAATAAATATAACTCTTATATATTAAATATTTCTTGTTACAATACTAAAAAAGAAGACTATATACATAACACAGGAAGGCACTTGATTTTTAATCCTGCTGTTCACTTATCCTTTGAACCACTGAGTAAACTTAAGTGATGCGAGATCCCTTTTTCTGTTCAATAATTATGACCAGTCTCTCGGAAATTATTGGAAGAAAATATTCGCTATCGAAGGGGGTTACTCTGCCATATTGGAACTTCGATTCATCAGCTTTTTACGAGAATTGTTGTTTTGTGACCTGAGGGGAATCAATTTGCTTACACTGATAAAATATTGTTCTTTCCGATGTTGGTTGTTTATTGCGTCTAATATCCGATTGATCCAGTGATATCCGGTCAATACCCGCAGATAACAGTGGTATGGCGAGTTTGGACCATGATTCATAATTCTGATACAATCCATGTAAATGGATATGAACAATTGCAAGATGTTAGTCCTGGTAGAGTTGACGTGTCTTGGAAGATTTAGATTTTATTTTTTGATCATTTTGCTACAAGTTTAGATTCACTTTTACACAATTCAGTAGATGATAAATTTATTATTATTTATTGTCATTATCATCATCATTACAGCATAAAATTTCCACAGCTGAACAAAAGCCTCCCCTAATGATCCCCACGCGGACCAATCCCTTGCAGTTGGCATGAATCTGCTACCCGCCATCTTAACCAGGTCATCAGTCCATCTGGTTAGGGTCAACCTATGCTTCGATTTCCGTTACGCAAACCCCACTCGTCCACCATGTCCAGCTATGGACTGCAATAGGTTGAAGAGAGAGAGAGAGAACGCCACTCGAGAACCTTTCCGCCCCATGGGCTAACGGTTTTACGTACTGCCCTGCCCACTGCCAGTTCAACTTGCTTATCCTGTGCATGTTGAGCAATCGTGAGGATATTAAGAGGTCCTTATTAAGCGACCACGTTTCGCTTTCGCATGTCATAACTGACAACGCACAGTGGTCAAAGACTTTCGTCATGAGATACTGAAGTATTCTGGACGAAAAGATCGCTCCTTTCTCGACCGCTGCCCATTCTCATAGGATTCGCTGAGACACTTTTTTAAAATGAAATAGGTATGATGACAGATCAAATTATTAACTATAAATAAGAAACTACTATTCTTGGTATATATTATCATGTACCTTTTTTTCGGTGTTTTTGTTAAAATGTAAGTACAGCCTACTTATAAACCTATACTTTCTACAATTGTATTAGCACAGCTGAAAATCTGATTAACTCAGCAATATTTGAAGCAAAAGAAATTGTAGAATCACAAAAGAAATTGGATTCTGTTATCTCCGAGAACATTTGGTCAGTAATAATATTGCAGCAAAAGACTCCTCAGAATTTCTTGAATAAATTGTACGATCTTATTCTAGAGTACGATAAATGAATGAGCCATACTGCCATTTTAATGAATCTTCTATTGAAATGATAATAGAAAAATTATTGGGAGTTTGTATAATCTACAAAAATATTTGTTATTCTCGATGATTATTTCTTAATTAATAAAGTATTGTTAAGCACATTTCAGACCCATCTTAATGTAGTCCCTTGTGTATGAATATGATATTTAACGATGCTATTGTATAGCATAATTGGTGTATTGGTTGCTTTCTCTCTCTTTTTAACAACTCGCAGTTTACTGCTAGACTTAGGTCTCAATACTGATCCCAGTTTTTGCAATTTTACAAAAAGTAACATATTTTGAAACGCATTTTAAAAAGAATATGTACACACAAGTATCAGCAGTAGCCTCTTAAAAGTTTAATAAATTTATCTTATGACAATATTTTATTATTGACTTTTACTTGTTATTTTTATGCTAAATAAATTATCTAACGTTAATACAGAATACGTTATTAACATTAATACAGAATAAAGCTGACTTACTTTTCATGAAATTGAAATAAGTCACTGTTTCAACAGTGAAAAAGTAAATTTACTTGGTTATTTTACTAACGCGATTTCTTGATTGCACAATAAGTAGGTACCTTACGAAAATAAAATGCCTACGCGAAATGTAATATTCGTACGCGGATGTATAGGCCTTAGTCGTCCACGCGGGCCCAGTGTGGATTGGCTAACTACACGCACAACCTTTGAACGTCTTCGCAGGCGTGTGCAGGTTTCCTCACGATGTTTTCCTATACCGTGATAGCGTCGGATAATGCACATAAAATTACGGAAATTCGAAAATACATTGGAACGTGGTGGGATTTCAACCTTCGCCCTCCAGATTGGAAGCAAAGAGACCACACCTTTGAGTCACCGATGATAACATGTAAAATCAATAAGTGTGCAAAACACAAATGAAATTTCATACGAAAATTCTCACTGGGAAACATTTTAATAATTTATTCAAATCTTTTCAGGATTGTACCTGCACATATGAATACAGAATCGTGTTTGAATTGAAACATCTGAATATTAGAGCAGTTTCGAAGCTGGTGAAATGCATTTAGTAGAATTTTGTTGATATTTTGCTAAATACTGCGATGCAATAAATGTTTTATATTCATAATATTTGAATATATGCAATCTGAAACCGCGCACAATAGTTTGCATTGCCATGTATCCCAAGCATACCTACGTATATATTTTGGTATGGTTTGGTTTAAATAAAAAGTATTTATTAATGGTATGTGCTGTATAATATGACCACTGCGTTTATGTCATGTATTGAACAGAAAAATATATCATTGTACATAATTGTCCTTCTTTTGTACTTATGCTAAATATTATTTTGATGTATTTTCATTTTATGCAGGATTTATTAAAGGTAATTTATGTTAAATTGTGGATACTAAAACTTGTGATTGGTTGTGCATTCGGCATTCAGTACAGCAACTGAGTGAAATACAACAAAGTTTAAATTAACTTTATATGTTTTCATTGTGTAAAATATTAAATATCAATGTAAGCAAAACCAAGGCAAGTGAGCTATTGTTACAAAAATAGCGTACATGTCTAAATGATATCCATCCATTGAAAATGTCACAAAAAGATTCACAAAAAAGGTAATGATTAGCGAGAAGGCTGTCCAATAAATACTGCGTTCGTGATTTTGGTCTTTACAAATTTAGTCATTTATTTCAGTTTGCGGTTACTACAAATCATTTTAGGTCATCCAATATGAATGGCGTGGTTTGGATTTTATAATTTCTCTAATTTTAAATGTAAATGAAAATCTGTTAACGAAAATAGGTGTTATTAAAAAACTATTTAAAAAAAAACAGTCGACATTATGTTGAATATTTCCTGATTTTAACGTTTATTCGCAGCATTTGTTCACCTATGTAGTGAATATGTCATTATCGTCAGCTCGCAAATGGGACATGCATAACACAGCTATGGGGAGATTAGGCCAGAACCAATCACCACGCGGGCCCAATGTTTATTGGTAAACATGTACTTTTTACAGTAAATAATAATAAAATAAATAAATAAAAATTCTTTATTGGAACTCATTAAATTAACATAAACAATAAAGTGTTCGATAATGCCCGTATTAGTTATAAGAACTGTGTTACAGTCACTAACGCCCACCTCCAGAATTTGAGGTGATACGTTCCTTAAAGAAATAAAATCTAGATTAACAAACAATGCCAATTAAAGTAAAATACTAGTAAGAACAATATTTGTGCATGTGTGTGTTGTGTGTGTGTGTGTGTGAGTATGTGTGTTGAATTGGGTTTATGAAATGGTGTTTGTGGTGTGAGCGTGTGTGTAATTTATGCTTTTCTGTCTTCACAATATATATGCCTTAAGTTTAAAATTTGTTGTTGAAAATAAATCTTATTTAAAAATAAATAGAAATAAGAATAATAAGAGTATTAAAGACAACTTTTTATAAACTCCTCGGTACCTTCGTATAACAGAGCCTTGAGCCAGCTGGAGACACGGATTTTGCATTCGCGGGAAGTCAATGGGAATATCGACAAATCCTTGTTGATTTTGTTGTAGATAGTGGGAGCCATGAAGTCAAAGTGTTACAGTAAGTCTACACAACTGAGTCTTACATACTAAGTCACTTCGACGTTTATTTAACACAATGGTAGGATCATATGGTAACTGGGAATGTTTCCGCAATGTAGTTTGAAGGATATACAATTGTCTTACATTTAATACATCAGTGATTGCGTAAAGTTCTGTGGTTGGAAAAAGGATAGGTTTAGATATCATTACCTTTAGTATCGCTCTTTGTGCCCTTTCTAAGCGCAATAAGTGTGACTCCGCTGAACCTCCCCACACAGTTATGCAGTATGTTAAGACTGACTGCCCCAATGCATAGTAAATACTCTTCAGGGTATTAAAATCAATAAGGTGTCTTAGATTTTTAAAAACATATATTAACTTCCTAACCCGGTTTATAGTGACTTTAATGTGTTCGTGCCAAGACAGTGTACTATCAATCCAAATACCGAGATATTTTATACATGAAGACCTCGTGACCTCATAACAGTCACAATCCAAGCAGATATTAGGATGCATTATGTGGGCTGTAAGAGTTAAAGACGGTGGTAACGAAGGAGTATTTGCTGCAAAAGTTATAAAATGAGTTTTAGAGATATTTAAAGTGAGAAGGTTTGAACGAAGCCAGTTCATAACAAAATGTAGGGCAATTTCAGCGTTCATGCGAGTCGCCTCCCAACTCTTCCCATACACTAAAAGGGCAGTATCGTCCGCATAGGTAAATATCTTACAGTATGGTAGAACAAGCTTACAAAGGTCATTTATATAAATAAGAAATAGGGTAGGTCCAAGGACGCTACCCTGAGGGACTCCAAAACTAAGTTTTCCTCTCGGCTAATAAAATCGTCAATTTTTACACTTTGAGATCGATTGACCAGATAACTTTCAAATACATCATAAGCGATTCCTCGGATACCAATTTGCAACAGTTTGTTTAGTAATAGAGGGATGGAGACAGTATCAAAGGCTTTCGAGAGATCTAAGAATATCCCGATAGTCTTGAGTTTTGAGTCTAAGTTCCTTACGATTGAACCTGTCATGTCCAATATAGCATCTTCAGTCGATTTACCTTTCACAAAACCATACTGATTTTTAGCAATGATGTTATTGGTGTCGAGAAAACTAATAAGTCTTCTGTTAAGAATCTTCTATAAAATCTTCGAAAGCGTAGTCAAGACAGATGATTAAAAGATTTGAAATAACAGGATGATTTGATATTTTCATTATGTTTTTCATTCCATAAACATAAATGGTATCAAAACGGCTCAACGAACGAAACTCAATTAAGTGTTCTTGAAAATGTATTAGATAAATTTCCACTACTAAGGCTTAATCGTTTTCTTTTTCAACTTCTAGTAATTATCTGACTAATGGATTTTTATCTCGTTTGCTTTACTAGCATTTCTGAGTCAAAGTTATTTCGAAATCTAACTAAGATTTTCCTTTGATTTTTATATATTTTTTGCTAAAGTTAATAATATAGCCTACGTAATAGCTTCTGCTTCACGGAACTCACTTTTAGCGAAGCGAGGTATTAATTGAAGTCAAACCAAATTAAAAATTGTTCTCAAACCGTTATAATTGAACAAAAATTAAGATAAACCAGCGTCTAAAAACACTTTTTGTTAATAAATTCAGTTTGCATACACTCTTATCTTTAGTTTATGGGGATCAAAACCCAAAGCAATTTTGGAAAACTACCTCCCGAACCAGCGGTAGCTTCATTTGACATTCAAGTGTTCTGTAAGGACCTAAACTGAATAAACACTTTTCATTTTCATTTCCATTTTTTGTTAATAAATTCAGTATGCATGCACTCGTATTTTTTGTTTATGGGGATCAAAACCCAAAGCAATTTTGCTTCACGTGACAAGTAGCGAGCCACAAAAAAAATGTAGTGATCGGAATGGTTAGTCGGAATAGTTAGGACATTTCATGATGGGCTTTGTTTTTTTAATGAATGCATTATTACATCTTACATGTAAATTACATTGGAACACCATATTACGAGTAGAATATACATTATCTTCTCCAGAACTCGTCTGCTCCAACGGCCGTCGGTTCTGCGACATACGTCTTATCTTCTTCCAAATATAACCTCGTCATAGTTAAAAATGTGCTTTATTGTATAGAAAGTCGTTTACCAGTTGATTTGATCGTAACCTTTAAGACATCACTCAAGGAAACGCAATATCTTTGATATACTAGCCAGGATTTAAAACAAATATATGGAGATAGTGTGCTAAAACTTCATTTATTTCCAGGCGGAGTTAGTTGCAGTAGAAGGTAAAGAGATAGAACACACTACGTGCTCGCCGGGAGAGGATACGTCGTTGGAACTCGACATCCAAATGCTACTTGCTAGTTGAAAACTTGCCAACGCCTTTGCAGGTAATGTTACATTCGATAAAGGTGTTTATTATTATTTAACAATGATTTAAGATTTAGATTGTACAATAAAAAATTACGCATACGTATTTAACTAGTTACAGTTTTGGACAACCTAAATAAATACTTTTCCAATGACATTCAAACAGCGCCACCTAGCCCCAAGTTAAGCGTGAAGCTGTAGTATGGTAACAAACAACGATAAATATACTTGGCTACATTTTTTGTAAATACTTACATACATATTATACATAGAAAACACCTAGACCAATACAAAAATTCATTTGTGTGTGCATGAGCAAACAAATTTTGATTATCTTATTAATATATCTTGTTAATATCTCTGGATATTTATATATTTAAAATAATAACGAGTGGTAGACTTGGTACTGAGTCATCTAGTTTGGTACCACCGCAGTGCCAGATATGGTCCCGTATAACAGGAGTGTTTTGCACTTCTTGTTTCGGGATAGTAAAATCACCAGGTATAAGAGAACTAACATCCGTGTCTCTCGCAAGGCAGTGACGGGATACAATGATAACCTACTGTTATTATTTTTTAACACTGCATCTGTAATGTTCAGGTGTATCATTTACCAGCAGGTGTATGCACTGACTCATAGGGCCACTAAATGAGTTACAAAGGGAAAGCGTTAATAGCGGCATCCATTTCTTCCTCTATTTAAGTAAAGATCAAAGCTAGAGTCTTGTTCTTGAATTAGCGCCTTACTGTTCACTTACGATATACAGACAGTATATATTTTAACAGGCGGGCGGCATTGCCAGTGCTAGTGTGTGGTCGTCGTGCGGTTGCCGTCAGCGGTTGCTGGCTGCCGTGACAAGTGGGGGTCGTGCGGTGCACTGGGCGGCCGTGCCAGCACCTCCTGCCAATGACAGCGACCTCTGCCGGTTTAATTATACGTGAGTACGGTTTTTTATTCCATAGGCAGGCAGACGAGCAGTTGGTTGACGATGGTAAGTCTTAAGCAAATTTTACTAGGCGGTTGACTCGGTACTGAGTCGTCTGGGCAAGTATTATCGCAGTGCCAGATATCGTCCCGTATAATAGGAGTGTTATGCACTTTTATGTTACGTTATGAGGCCTAGTAAAATTACCGGAGTAGTTAATATTTAATTAACTACTCCCGTCGAACCGACCCATTCGTTTAGAAGCCTTCCATGTTCATGAAAAAAAAATCAAAACAAATAAATGCCAAATAGGATTAACTCAGCATTTGTCCTGGCATGCTCCTAGAATGATTCAGTGAGGCCCTGGATGGGCAATAATGAAATTTAAAAACAATGTTTCAAAACAGTTACTACGTAGACTATACAAACGGGCATGACGTCATTAAAATCCCAACGCAAATATATGCAATCAACATAATCCACGGCGCGATTGGCTTCGACAACTGTCATTTATCAAGCACCAAGTTTCACCCTTCACCCTGACTTTTGGCAAAAATACTCGAAGTTGTTGAATAAAATATTTGTTTTCGGCGCGGTGTTAATTATTCCTCGAAATATCCATTAGCTGTGACATGGACGCAGTTAAATGGCAAAAGATGTTCGCGATTAATGGAAAAAGTCATTCGGCGTCGAGTCAATCTGGGTAAATAAGAATGAATCGTACCTAAGATTTTCTGTGGGACAACTGAGCCATGTCAATAATAAATCAATTTGTTAAAGTATCTTTTTCAAATTTGAGTTTTTTTTTACTCAAACAAAACAAAATCTGAATTAGTCAAAGAGCATAAGATTAATTTTTGAAATATACTATTTAGTAACTTAAAACTATTTTTATTCAACATGCTGTCTATTTATTTGTAAACAAATAACTAATATACTCATAAATTGAATACATTGAAATTAAAAGGTGAAGCGTATACTTTATTTTGACGATGAAAGCATAAAGTATCTATATTAAATGAACACTGAAATACACGTTTTACAAAGTTTCAAGAAGCTTATCAACTAAGTAGAGCAGAAGATATTGCATTTTTATTAATCTGTTAAAACAGCTCAATTGTTATGTCACCGTTGTCTTTTGGAAAAACAATAATTAAAGGAGACAAATAACGTTAATAGCATCAAGTCATAAAGTAAGCAAGTTTCATTTACTACGCCATCAGCCAAGATAAGGGACGTTGTAAATTTTATTGTTCTAAGCGCCATTAACTTCTACAATTCGTCACTCCACAATCTTGCGATCTCCAAGATTCAGGCTGTTGTTTTTCCCTTTTTTAATTTCCCCTAAAAGCCGGTTTAATGTTCGTTAGCAAAACTCCGGCACGACTTTCCATTTTCTTCCGTGATACTTAGGTTGGCTGAAATCTGCGTAGTATTTTTCTCTGGAGATTTCCCATTTATTTTTTTCGATGGATTAATTTGGATATCAAAGGAATTATTTATAGCTTTCTATTTCACGCCAGTTAAGATCAATAAAAAGAATGTACAATCTACTTAGGCTTAAAGATTTTTTAATACAGTTGTACGATCTAATTGTCCACCTTTTAGAAAAAATACTTTATCAAGAACAAAATTATTTACAATCGCATTAAAAAGTTATTTGTTTATCGAGAGACACAAGCTATATAAATTGGTTAAAGAGATGGAGATTTTTTTGTTAGCACAGTTATTTTTGTAGCACTGATTAAACAAAACCTTCTTACTTGCTATGTGAGCTAATAAAATTTAGTTATTTAAGTAAACGGACCTAAACGTCTAACCATTATATGTAGTTCAAGATGTTGCACATAGAAAGTTCTACACACGCAAAGCACAATTTGGGGGCTTTTTATGATGCTCCTCGTCACCAACATAATGTTCTAAGTGATCGCTTGTTAAATTTTCATCTTGTGAATAAAAGTTATAAGTGAAATAAAGTAAAAAGAATACCAAACCCAAAGCATGGCAGCAACATCTTTCCAAGAAATATCACAAAGAGAAATGGTGTCCTAAGTTGCAAGTTCTTGGAGATCTCGAATAATAAAAACGTCAGACTGTGCGGAGTTTATTTATCGTGATTTATATGCATTTTTTGGGATTACCTACCTGTTTAAATGTCGACCCATTTACTCATATACTTTTCTTTATTTAAGCACATTTTTCATTGCCTTTAATTAAATATTGGTTTGCATTTATTCGCCTTTTTTCCATATCCGTTGTTTCTCGACCGAAGAGTAAAACGATTATTAAAAACGAACTACATTAGCTAGGAGATATTATCTTATTTTTTACGAAATATGTTGTAGTTCTGTAGCCTCAAAAATGATATAACAGATAATAAAACAAAAAAGTTTGGATCAACCACTAGCAAAAGGTCGCTGCTGGAGGTTGGGTATGGAAACCGGCAGACTGGAATATCTGGCTCAAAAAGGGGACGGAGGGAGAGATATATATATAACACAAGATAAGTATTCATTGTTCCCTGGCTACAGTAACTTTCCTAAAAAGAATCACAGGGTTGTTACTAGAATCATTCATCATCATCAGCTTGTATATCAATGGGGTTTTGATTAAATGCACGGCTGCACCGTACACTTCCCTATCGAGTGACACAAGCCTACTCGTATAGAGTGTATTACTACATATGGATAGGAGAGAACCGCTTCAGTTCAAAATATACCTTTCAAATAAAATAACTACGAGTATATATGTAGGTGGAAGAAAAGCGTGAGTTTGAAATACCCTCGCAGAAAGCCTTATGTAGCTACTAACCTTTAATGGGTTTACTAATCGTATAATAGTATGAATATTTATAGTACCCCGCGTTATTTCTCATCATTTATTTATTGATAACACTATCTTCGTCACAGGTAGAGTTGACTTTTAGCTTGTTCCTGACTCGATTCTTATGTCGTAACATGCCTAACTTATCATCAACATGCTGATGCTCTATAAAACAGCTAGGTGATAAATATCATAAATTACTTAGTATCCTGAATATCAACTCTTCCTTTTAGTATGGATTTTCTCATTCGTTAATAGAGCTTGTTCAATTTGTATATGAGTTTAACTTCATGTTTCTTTTAAATATCTAGTTCAAAGGCATCGTAATATGTAACTTAGATAGCAATCAGTGTGGTTTTTTTGAAAGTGAACATTACAGGTGGTTCCGGTTGATGTGCATAGGTCTATGTCTGGTTGTATGGTTTGGGTTTTTTTCATTAGAATTAAATGAATTAATGCATGTTAGTAATTACAACGTGAGGCTATTGGCTATACTTGGATTGTCAGGGACCAGACTAGTAGTTCATGTTTAGGGAGGTTTTAGTATTTTAACAATAAGATGAAAGTCGTTCCTTTGTTTTAAAATTGTTTACCGTAATTGCATTGTAGCTGGCCACCGTTAGTCGTTATGCGGATTCGATATGAAGCGTGGATTTTGAATAGTACAGCCTTCCTATAAAGGCAGAAACTCGTTTATAGTTGCTACCTCGGTGTAAGTGAACGCTCTACCATGATTAGTATACTATGATTAGGTAAGTCATATTTTGTTAGTGTGCGCCCATCACCTGAACTAGATGTTAGCTCTTACCCTGATTACTGCTAGTGCTATCCGAAAGATCTCGTTATTCACGAAAGGTTCTGCTTGAACTAAATCGCCGACCATCGACACTAGCTCATCATCCTACATGATTACTGCTCGACGATTCACAGATCATAATAGCTATCATATAATACAGGCTGTAAAGGACTAGACAGATCCTGTCAAGTATTAGTGTATTGAAACTTACTTTCACAGCAGGTCATTCAATAAGCTGACCGTAGGAGACTGAGGAAATTATCCAATCGGAGATGTTCTACGGAGCATGATCAGACCCTATCAGTCGTACCAAGCTTTGCAAGCAGTAAGAACTGAACTACGCACCACCTGCTAACCAAGGTCGAGGGAAGCGATCCCATTAGACACCGCCACTGGACGACTAGAGGCCGCTAATCACCCTAACGGGTAGTGCTCGTGGCCCCAATGGCGGGGAACGTTTTAATAATCTGACGCTGACTATCTTAGAACTTACTCTATAATAACTTGTGCTCGGCTAGAGCTTGTATTTAATGTTACAAATCTTTATAACCTTTGAAAAAGCGATCACTGAACACAATTTTTAAAATTAATGTTTTCTGACCGTCTTTTAGGTCTTCATTGCCTTCTTCAGAGGGTTAAAAAGGGGAAAACATTAATCAATTGATATCACTGTGAGTGATAATAAGTCTTACCACTCATTAAACACTGCTACTCTTAGACATTATCGGTCCAGTCCACAACATTGCGCTGGATTTATTTAATTACAGCAGGGAAAAAATACCATTATCATAAAGCTGCTTATCTACCCGACGCACACTTGGCTGTTGGAAAATAAATTAGGATTTTGTGTTGCTACGGTACATGAGCCCGGAAGAATGTAATTAATTTTGATGTCTATAAGAACAGGAGAATATAAAACTAATAAAATTTATGTCAGACTCAGCAACCTTTTGCGACACGTCGGCTGCTACACCAAGGTTATGGGGTTATTCTCGGCGTATACAAAACATTTTTGTGCATGACATGCTGTTGTATTGATCTGGATATAGATAATTTGGTTCGAAATACATTGGTATGGCGGATTAGTACTCAAGACTTAACAAGTTGACTCTACGTATATTCCTTGAACATAAAAATTTGTAACCGTAATGTACTACAGTCCCAGTGACAGCAGACTGGTATTAGTCATCTGATCGTACGAGACTGAGCCTGCGAGTGCTAGCTTCCGACTTTACTGAGGAGTGAATAGGCGAGTATGTATTGATGAGAGCGCAGAAAGATGAACGAATGATAATAATACGATGATTACTGAGATCTGAATGATTGGATACACCTGGAAACTATTGTCAATTTCTAACATATATCATTGAATTATTTAGTGTATATATCCTTAGCAACTTGTGTGTCTTTATGAAATACGAAAGTGAGATGTCGCACACTAATTGTAATTTTATATTCAGCAATCCCCATGGATTACCTAACATCAAGAAATGATTGAGACTACGTGATTTAGTCATGGAAGAGTAAGTCTTCAGGTCTTCAATCACACGTTGACAGTTAAAAAGCTAAAAGTAAAGCAAATAGTTTCGGAAAAAAGTAGCATTCTTTAACAAAGGAGTAATGCAAATACAATTACTCGCGGGAGCTTTGGAAAGGTATTAACAAGGAGGTTCAATTTCAATGATCCAAAGCATGCGTAGAGTTGTCTGCAGGCACCTCTATTATAAGGCGAAGTGGCGTCCACATTTAGTGTCATTGTGTTGATTGTTAACTTCATATTATAGTCCTAAGTACCTATAATTGATTTCATTTATATGTACATGTACCTATGTAAAAACACTAAATAAACGTTTATTATTATTAGGAGTTCACGGTTCATAGACCGTCTTTGGAAGCTTGCGTGGGGACATGGGTCCAACACGTAGAGGCTTGTGAGACAAATAATGAGTTGTGATGTTACACCGAGCGGCCCCTCGCTCTGCCCGCACTATGGAGTACACAGAAGCGAGCACCCGCTTGGGTGCAAGGACTATTGCAAATATGGGAAAAAAAAATATAAAGGCTATGGATAGGGTAATTGTGGTCTAGTTTATGGCTATTGATTGAGACAGCGGGTACCTGCCAAATCAAATGTCTCAATCTTGAAAATTAAGGCGACGGTGACTTGCCACCCGCTAGATGGGCATCCCTATTGCGGCGTAATGCTGGGACGCCAACACCAGCGCAGCGGCTGGTGTCGAAAGGTGTTTCTGCGCAGACAAACTGCACCAACTCGCGACTTATGCCCCTTCTCTTCACCCATCTTTCACTTCCATCCCCTCGAGCATGTAGCTCTTGCAACCCCACTCTGGACAGCCAATGAAGGCAAGCCAGAGGTGAGAGTCCTGACCACAGATTTCCCAATTCGGATGTCTGTGGTCCTGACCTTGGGTGTCCACTCTGGAGGGCCAGAGTCGGTCAGTGTGCACTCTCGGGGGCCGTCGGGTCCGTGGTGTCGCTACGCACCAACAGCTCGCCACAAGCTGCTGTGACTGACTGCACTGGTGAAACTCACCAGCGGGCAATGGGGTCGTTACGTCCCTACGCGCTTATTATTATTATATAGGCTCCAGGTCCTCTTCGCCTTAGTAGCAGGCAGTAGGCAGGGTACATACATATTAGACTTATATATCGACCATTTTCTCGAGTCACGACCAGGGAACAGAAAATTAAGCGAAGTCGGACCTCCAGTGAGATGGAACGAAATTTTTGTAAGGTGGTTATATTTATTCGGTTGTTTAGGGCTTCGTTCTACATATTTAGACTGTTACAATGATGATTAGTTTTTTCTTTATGAGCTCGTTTTGTTTGTATTAATATATTAATTGATATGACACTGATACATGTTTGCATTTCGCACATTAAACGCATTTGTATCAAAAGCCAAACTAGAAATATTTTATGTCAACCCTGTTAGAGCACTGAAGTGCATAACAGATTTCGAAATAAGTTCCCGCAAAGTAGCTTCTTTAAAGTTATTTGTATTTGGGCTCGTTGCTTGGTTAAGTATACCTTTATATAAAGTAGGAGCGTTGAATTCGTTCTGGTCGAATTCAAGTATGGATGAGAAAAGCGGAGGACCGGGATATCTGGCGCAAATAGGGGAGACCTATGTCTAACAGTGGATTGCGATATATTGAAGAGAGAGAGACAATTCATGTTTGCATACTTAATCATAATATCAAATATTTCATAAAAGTACAGTGGTGCTACATTTGTTTTTGTCAAGTTAAGCCTCCAGGAATACACACACACACACAAAATAAAGCATATGTTTTGGTTATATCTACGTTAAGTACCAACTTAATATCTCATTTCAGTAGAATCTCGCTGTGATAAAGTTAAAAATGCTCATTTAAACTACAGAATAAAAAGATTAATCAGGTAGATTATATTTTATGTAGGTATTTCTTGTTTTTGTTAATACCTTCCGAATGCGATGGCTTCTCCATTAACTATTGATAAACAAAATAACTACCACGATTTAAAAAGCACTTGAGAGCCTTGGAAGCTATACCCTAGATGAACAACAAACGTCGATATAACATATTATTATAAAGATAAACATATACCCGTTATCTTTGTACTTTTCTGTGGGTACGACGCCATTTGTTCCCATAATCCCTTCTCAGATTTCACTGACACCGAATCGGAGTCTTACTTACATCTGGCAGTAGTTAGTATCGAATAACAGTTCAATGTTGTTATACTTTGTAGTAGGATTTTATCATTGAAATGCATAAGGAAAATAGCATTAAGAGTTTAATGTAAATGTTGAGGAAAATATTAGAAGTTTATACAATTTATTGACATAAATAAGAGCGTCGGTGGCTGAATGATTTGGACTGTTGCCTTCCGATCTAGAGAATGGAGGTTCAAATTCCGCTCGTACTGATGTTTTCGAATTTTTGAAATAAATGAAAGCTATCCGACGCTCTTACGGTGAAGGAAAATATCGTTAAAACCTGCGCACGCCTGAAAGAGATTCAAAGTTGTGTGTGAAATCGGCCAATTGGCACTGGGCCTGCGTGGATGATTTAGGCCTATACATATACATATAGGTAGGACATTTTTTTTTTATAATAATAATAACTTTATTTCACTCACAATAACAGAATTTATCATTTTAACAACATAACAGTTGGACACAATTTCAGTTTGTGAGCGACTGACGCCTGTTATGGGTATATAGATACCGGTAGTACAGGTCGCCTTAATAGGCTGATGATGATGATTGAGATAAATTAAATGCTGATTGAAGGGGCTCCCGGTAGAGTCTCTATCGGAACATGCCTTATCATAAGCTACACAATCGACCAGACTATCGCCCAGATCTAGAGCACAGGCCTTCTCACACAAGATAAAAGGAACCACCAGGTTGGTTAGTCCACGCAGACCCAATGTAGATTGGTAGGACATTAAAGTACCATTCTAAAATAGTCACTGGGAATTAATCTACTACTTAGGTCTAATACCACGCAGAACGAATGTGGATTGGTATGAGTTAACGACTGCTATCCTAGAGGTCTCGCAGTTACGAGACCAAATGATAAACGTGCTCCGAAGTACAGAGGGATTCCACAAAGTATTATGGTGATCGATAATTAAATGCGCTAGATACTACGGTACCGAGCCCTCACTCAAGCTTTTAAATGAGAAATTTTATAGACGGGATATTTTCAATCTCAGTCCTTGAAAGTAATGAAATCTTCCAATAAAATGCAAATAGCCTTATTTCCCGTTTGAAAATAAACTTGAAAAGCTTGCAGTTGTTTTTATAGCCAACATTAATCATTCTCAGTTAACGACTGATTGGCTGGCGAATTATTGTGATGTTTACAAGAGTACGGTTGGTTAAGGATGCCGATTACTGTTTAGAAATTGTCGGTAAATAATAAATTCGACGGTGATTTTAACCTGCTTATAATGAAATAATAAAATGTCTTTTCGACTGACTGTCTGTAATTTGGCATTTATGTTCTTAGGGAAGTGTCGGGTAACTTTAAAAGGGTGTGTTCAAAGTTTCTGGTAAAGGAGAATGACTAGAAATTTGTTTTGCTTTAACGGGTTTATTTCAACCACATCATTATATGTACC